>QKQZ01025262.1:7322-18584 GCA_003595255.1 Solenopsis fugax
AACGCACCATTTAGTATTAATAATTTTATAATACCTATATAAAATATTTATTCCTTCACACAAATTTCAAAATTGTATGAATATTTTTATAATATTAAAAAATATTTAATAATATTCTTAGAATATTGATAGTAATATTATTTTAATTTTTAAAATAATATTCGTATAATATTCTAAGAATAATGTGTGCTTGTAGGCTCTTACGTTCTGATGTTCCAATCTATAATGTTTCTTAAAAAATTCGATTACGCTTTCATTACTTTCCATATGTTTTCTATGTTTCAAGTTCCAATGTGCGCTTTAAGCTATACTTTCGCCAAGGCATGGCTTTCCAAAAATTCAGTGGCGATCTTGTGTACGAGCATAAGTAGGGAATTAAAGCCACTTCACCTGTCGTGCGCGCACTCAGCATTATACACCTGCTATGTAATCATACTTCTTTCCGACACCACCATCTGCTCCACCAAGGTTTCGGTATTCGATGGGCAGATGCGATGGATTAAATGAAATGTGGTAATCGGAAACCATGCCTGTTGCGACATATATACTCCTGTTTGTTGATCATTTTCTACATATCGATTGTTAATTTAACACTCAATTTGGAGATATTGATTTTCAGAAAAAGTAGAGAGTGTCAAGTTGATTATTAAAATAATTATTAAAAAAAATACTCATTATATACTATATTCGAAGAGATTAAAAAATGATCAAGATTTTGTTAATCAAATTTTATTAAAAGTACGCGCGTGCTGCGCGCGCAAATAAGCGCTCTAATAATAGTTTCAATATGCTATGCAAGTCTCGTGTCTTCATTTTGCATCGCCTGAGTAAAGTGTACGTGCAAGCATATCAAAACATTTGGGGAATTCCGTCTATTCTTGGAAATATAAAGAATTCTTACAAAGTTGAAAAACATTTTCCAATTACAAAAGGTTCTTGAAAATTTAAAAAATTTTTAGAAGTGTGAAAAATTCTTGGGAAATTAGATATGCAATCTCTTTGCAGATTATAGTTTCCTTGATACTTTGTCGATTTTTGAAAATTAAAATTTTTGTCAATAATTGACGTTGGTATAACTATTAAACATTGCAGAATTAGATTACTAATAATCGATAAAATTATTAGCAAATTTATCGACTGCAGACTATTACCGACTTTGTAGTTATAATACAAAAATTTAATTTTTCGAAAAATTAGAAAAATTAGAATAATAATACAATCAGATAAGAAACTAATTGTTGATATTAAGATAAGATTTGTGAAAATTTGGTGTGGAGAGGCCAGGAGAGGCGCTTGTAACATTCTCCATAATTGGTATCACATGATATTGCAAGGTTATGCTTGGTCACGCTGAAGCTTCTGATAATTAATAAAAATGGGTAATACCGCAGCGAAAGTAGAAGAAACAAAATCAGAAGAAAAGAAAAAACTGAAACCTTGCTGCGCCTGTCCTGAAACCAAGAAAGCGAGAGATGAATGGTTCGTAACACAATTTTTAAATCACAAAGTTGGGTACGATTATAGGTTAAGAATATTGCTCTCTTTCATTGAATAGAGTCCTTTAATTTATAGATTGTACTGTAAATTTCAATTACGTCTACATATATTATTTACATTTTGTTTACGTTATGTTTATGAATTTTTTTTTATGTAAGCAATACAAGCTGTAAATTATTATAAGTATATAATATAGTACAGAAAAAAGTAATTGATTTATAATTATTGTTAATATATCTGACTTTAATATTGTTAAAGTAAAAGTATATCTATTATTAAAAATAAAAAAATGCAATTAAATATTTCTGATGAAATCTGTAATACTTGAAACATAGCTTACATTGTATACATATAATGTAGACTGTTTATATTTTATATGTAAATGCCCAACTCTGATTTATATTTTAATACAAGTATATCATTGGTAGTTATATTCTACTTTGAGGTTGTGTCTGAAATTAATCAAAGAAAACTAGTGTTTATCTTTTTATAAAATACTTTATGAAAAATTTTGTATGTAGAAGGCTTTATAACATAAAGTTATGTCTAATGTTTTCAGTATTATAACAAAAGGCGAGGAAAAATGTGGTGACCTCATAGAAGCACATAAAGCTTGTATGCGATCAATGGGATTTAACATATAAAACATAAAAGAGCAATAAATATCTCAACATAAAAAATGTTTGTTGTAAGAGCATACTCCATAAAAGATCTTAAGAAGTCTCAGGTTATAAATATATTTGCAGGTCTCCTGTATATCTCTGTAAATAATTTACTTTGTAGAAATTTCGATTAAGAATAAAGTATTATGTTTGTAAAGTTACAAAGTTTAATTTGAATTGATTTTATGTTGAATGAACTTTGAGGAATATGACATGGACGTTATAACTGTAATTATACATAAGAAATAAAAATCATACTCGTTTTTTTAAATGAGATTTATCAATCTTAATGTCCTTTCCTTATTTGTTTCTGTTGGACCAGGATGAGAGCGTAAGGAGCAAAGCCATATTGGGAATTCTAACAAAGCATATATTTTAATTTGATGTGTGGCTATAATGCGAAGGTTTTACTCTTGCATAACAATTCCACAGCTTGGTTTCCCTGAACACTCCAAATAATGAACAGATTCTTAAATCGATACATGGCGAAATCTCCGGTACTATAATTGTAATTTATCATTTTCGATAGTTTTCTTTTTACAGCCAGTCAATAATGTTATTGCAACGTGGTCCTACTGGGCTGAAAGACGAACTTATATTTGACTGGTGCACCATAAATATCGAAGCTATAAAACAACGCGGCGCGACGTTTCCGCGAGGCAATGCCTCATAGAGTGTCGCAAATATATCTTTAACTATAATAAATAGATCTTAGATATATCAGTACAATTTATGAAATATGATAAGAGAGTAATAATAAGAATTCACTAATTCACATAATCGTCAAGTGTATAATATAAGTAACAAGTAAATGGACTTTTTTCATCTATTCTCTCATTCACAGCATTGCGTTGAACTTACGAGCTAAGACATAAGTAGCCTAAAGTCGATTGGATAATTAAATAGAATATTTGTAATTAATATGAAAGTAGTTGTACTTCATGTGTGGGCAAGTGAAATACAATATAACGAAGAGTGTGCAGATGTATAATATATGTGTATGTGTTTGTGTGTGTACATGTGTGTATGTATATATAGTATATAATATATATAATATATGAAAATGCGATTTTTTTGGTCACTTTTGCAGACACTCCAGATTCCTTCATAGAAGCGTTTTAGCAATCAAAATGCGTCAAAGAATATCTTTCATATTGTTATATAAAATTTGTCGTAAGGTATATACCATACGGCTCTCGGCACTTTTTATATTGACTAAAAGTCGACAACGCTTTGATGGAAATCTTTGTCACAGATTGTAGGATGTGGAACGAGACAAGTGCTGGAAACACCGTGTTGTGATTCTGGAGCGTTTCCAAGAGTGCGTCCGTCAGACGTATGTGAATGATTAGCGTCGTATATTGATAACAGCATCACAGCTACGAAAAAGTCTCGGTTTCCAAGCTTTGCCACGGCTTTTTCGATTGTGCAACCGATCGGTACAAGACGATTGGTCGACTAGGGTTAGCACAGCCTGTTTGGTGCGACGAAAATTGAGCAGAACATTTTGGACAAGAAATGACGGTCGATTTAACACTATCTTTTCACGCCCCATTTGTCTCGATCTGATAATTTTCTTCGCAAAAATTTACGCGCACTTAATATGACAAATTTTTTTATTTAAGATTAAGAACTTTCTTCATTCAGGAATAACGTACTCGTTTACGACGCGACGAAGAGCCTTCTTTTGATATTTAAATACCAGCTCCGCAAAATTGTTCACCGCGTCACAGGCTTCGCGCGGGCACGATGATTCGAGAAGTCAGTCCATTGTTAACGGCTAGAGAAATGCAAGAATATATTGTTAAATAATACGATCTGCAATCTATATGTAGTACACTATGGAATAAGTCTGCTAGCTGTAAAAGAACATAGGACATCGCGGTCACGTAACTTCAAGGATGTCGGATAAGATTGGTTTGAGGCAGTAGTCTATAGTCTTCGCTCGAGACTTGATCATTTCTCGGACCAGCAACTCTCACCTGTCTTCAGGAATTCGTATTGATCGTAATACTTTACTTTGCTGAAGAAAAAGAAATACGAGAAGTGAAATAGGCGCGTCGTGGTATAAATATTAATAAAAGACGTCTATATTACCTGATATTGCATTTCTGTATCCATAGTACCGGTTACAGCCACGACTTGATACTGTCTGGCCTTCATAGCCGCGGTAGATTTCCGCACGAGCCTCATTGCGCCTGGCGCGCTACTCGTACTGTTGAAATGTGTCATTTGCGCTGGACTATGACTCGGATCCAGCACCAGCATGGTTATCGAACCATCCCTTATTTGTTCCACGCCCATTATCGTTCTGCTGTGTCCTGAATTTATTAACGTTGACTGTGTTAGCTTTGCTTTAACTTCTGGAAAAGAAATAACATTTACCTTGATGTTGAAGATAAAGAGGTGGCTTGAACTCTTCGCAACGTTGAAAGTACTGCAGGACCCAATTGAACAACTCGGGATGGCCGCCGTCCGCGCTGGTAGGTCTATGAAAGTCCACCAGCTGACACCTGTACGAAGTCAGGGAGAGAAAAGTGTGCGTCGTATGACTTGATGACCGATCGCGATCATGGAACTTACTTTATCCTCAAACTAGACAGCAGCGTGAATACCTCCGTGGCGCCGATCCACTTCCTAGTATTAACGAGTTTACCGCCGAGCTGTTCTGCGCCCTGGATATCAAAGCCCTGTGCCCACGCCCATTCGATCATCTTCTGCAGTCTCGAGATTGATGGCATGGAACTGCGCTGGGGATTCTCCGTAGAGCTGTTACCGCCGGCTCCGGAACTCCACGCTTTGTAAACCAGATCGTTATATCCTGTGTGCTGCAAGAGAGACGAGATTAACATCTGCATGTTTCTGTAACCACAGCCCCAGCCCTTATCGCCGTAAGTCGACGCGTAATGGTCCACAGTGGAACACATCCAGGTATTCACTACGTTACTGCAAGCCTGACTAATGGCTTGTACTTTCGGGACCAGCCCTGCAAGAGAACAAATAATGCTGCGAAGATCCTCAGATGAAGATTCTTGGATCTTTTTGTACAAAAGACATTGCAAATCACTTACCGCGCGTACAAGAACTGCCATCATCAATACCGCTACTCTCAGCGACTCTGAGCTCGATTTGCCTCTCAAAGAAATCAGCCACCGTCATTTCGCCCGCATACACAGCCCGCTGCATATTGGTGACGCTCTGTTCTCTAAAGTTACCCTGATTATCCATACCATACTGCGCCCTCAGCATCTCGAATTCACGCTGTTCGCGCAGTTTTCTCACTTCCTTTTCTCTCCTCTCCATGTCCTTCGCTAGCATACGATCGGTCGACACGTCCGGCGTCATGGGCGACGGCGTGCTCTTTTTGCTGAAGTGTTCTTCGATGTGTGCCATTAGGTCGTCATTATTTTTAAATAATGTGCTAAGACATACTGGACAGGCAGGCGTTGAGTCGCTACCGATGGTAGCCGTATCGGATTGCGAGCTTGTTCCATTTGCAGGGCTAACAAAAATAAATATTATCATTAAACATTTATCATAATTGTACTACTAATTCACTGTTATCTCATAGTTGTATTGCTATTTTGAAAATCGCAATCTTACCTAAGTATATCTTTGTGCTCGATATTGACATGTAACTCAAGGTCAGAAGAATTCGGAAAAGACGTAACGCAAAGGGGGCAGTTGAAGACTCCATCCCGCGACGGCGGTGACTCCGGCGGGAAGGACGGCGAGGTGAGATCAAAGTGTTGGCGATTGATATGCTCTTCCAGCCTCAGCGGACTGTCGGAACTATAGGGGCACATTGGACACTCCTGCACTGGAAGTTTCGGGGAAGCGTGCGAGCGCAATTGTAGATTTAGGCCTGAACGCAGCGGTGAACCTTGACCCGCTGCACCCTCCAACACTGAACAAAAAGAAGCCAAACGTTCATTCTCATTCGTTTTCTGGTGAAAATTTCTCTTGAAATTTTTATATAAATTTTAAAATATTTTAGAATTCAAATACATGAAAAATTCTAAGATATAGATTCAATATTTTTAAAAAGTGTTTCAATTAAATATAATTTTACAACTTTTTAAAAAATTTCTCAGATTTTTTATACAAATCTTAGAATACTTCAGAATTTACATACGTGAAATATTCTACAGTTGTAGAATATTAAAGTTTGTAGACTTATTAAAGTGTTCCAATATAAAAACTCTGAGAAAAATTTTCACCAGATCATTCTCACATCTACAGTTTGAACATGTGTATATCCGTTACCGGCATTGGCATTGTTACTGTTGTTATTGTTGTTATTATTATTCACGTTGGGATTTGCCACTTGGACGTCCGGTTTCCTCGACGACTGCTGTTGTTGCTGCTGCTGCTGCTGCTGTTGTTGTTGCTGCTGCTGTTGTTGCTTTATGCGCTGTCCCAAAGAACTGCCCCAGCCATTCTGCAGATGAGGTGGTCGCAGAGACATGGACGGCGAGAGCGCCCGGCACTCGTCGCGTCTATGCTCATCCAGCAGCGAATCGTCGTCGATGAACGCCATCAAATCATTCTCCGGAGTACTGTAAAAAAACAAGCAGGTCGTCATTGATCTCTAACTGTTGCGGCAATGGAGTGTGCCAATATTGGGCATTTTCCAGCAAGAGACACACAAGGACACAGTGCAACACAGTGAATCATACTTGTTTAAAATTGACAAACAAGGATAAAATGACCCAGGCAGCATGAAACATTACTGCAATGAGGATTGCTGCATTGCTGAGGATTCACTGTGTACTGTGTCGCTTGTTGGAAAATGCCCATTTTTATGCACAAGCGTGCACTGATACAAATGTCGCGAGTCCTGTCTCCCAAATACTGTCGTCGTATATTACAAAGCACATATTACGTTTCAATTAACAAATCCAACTCGTCATCGTCGACACGCTGTCGTTTCCTCGCCGTCGGCCACATTAATACATTTAGCCCAGCTTGAAAGACACTGGCACGCTTCGTCCCATTTTGTCGAGATGGATTCTGCAACTTATTTTTCACTTTCGTCCGGGGACCCTTGTACATGTTTGTTGTTGATATGGCCGTTGGTTGTATATACCTTTTAATTCGGTGTCGTAATGACAAACGCTTTAAAACCACTGTGCTTTAAACCATTCGAGCTAGTCATGTGTCCCGTTGGCGGGAATTAGGTGCCGGTAAACGTTTTACTAACGGTAACTTTATTACCGGTAATGATAACCGATTTATTGGCGCGTCGGTAAATTATCGATAAATACAGTTAAAATATAATAGCGACATTCAATAAACAATAATATCAATAAATAATCGGTGATAAAAAATTATTACAACTGCACAAGAAATTATGCATCTACTCTTTCCTATAAATGCGAACATCATGAGATGTCGGGGAAATTATTGACGAGTGCTGACATCTTTCGTTTATTTCCCGATTTATTTCTCTCAATGTTTAAATTATGCATAACTCTAATAATTATTTATTAATGTGATTTTAGCTGATCGAAGACGTCACGACTGGAAACGATATACTGGGGTAAATCTGATCGCAATTACATATAGAGATTTTTAGTCGAGATTTTCGCTTAATTGACTAAATAATATCCATTCGACATAATTATTTGTTTTAATTATACATGTTAAGGTTGAATTTCTCGAATCAAAACGACAACTGATTTGTCGGAACTTTTGGAAAAATAAATTTCTTTTAATTTGCATTATTATTATATCTGATCTGTTTTCTTATTATCACTTTTATTCATTATTATAATTTTTTAATAGTAATTTATTTTATACTTATTAATAGTGATTTTTAATATAATCATATTAATACTCTTTCTGCCTCTTTCCGGGAAAATAAAATTTAATATATTCCCAGTCGACACAATTTGTAAGCGTTATAATTTGGAAATAATACTTTATATAATAAATATTTCGTGATATTTATATTATAATTACTCGTATCTATTGCTTTCTTTTATGTAATATGCAAATATGTAAAATGTGCAAATATTATGTATTATTTACATAATAAGTGTGTGATGCTTCAATATATAGAATTTAATATTGGAATTATACAGACGTTATAAAAAAGTAGTTGTATAAATTCCAGCATCGTTGCTTTTGAAAAAGATGAAATTATAACATACCTACAACATCGCTGCAACTTTCACTATATGAAATGTGATATTGACATTTATAGCTACTATATAGTGAATAACTATAATATGTCGACTGGGTTTAAATTGTGGGTTAGTATAATTTAATTAATCTACTTGATTTTAATCTCGTTTTTTTTTTGTATAACTATATAAAGCATTAAAACGTAATAATACGAGTTAAAAGAAATTTATATTTCCATTTTCTAATCTAGAAAAATGCAGCATGCAAAAAGCACAATTAGAAAGAGTAGTGCTACTGCACATCAGGAAAAGAACAATTTTGCTGAAATACAGGTCTGAAAATAATTATTCCGGCTTCGGTTCAGGACTGTTTCAAGATCAACGAATATGCGATATATAATTGTGAGCTGAGGATTGTAAAAATTCACAAAAATTATTAAGCATCAAGATGCTGTAGACCGATGTTGGCTTTCTCTCATTTTTATGTTTGAAAATATGTTAAACTATTATTTTTTGTAGCAATATTATTGTACTTGAGTGTCCAACATAATTATAATTTGATGGTCCAACATAAAATTATTTTCTGATTTATGTATCCAGCTAAAATTTTAAATATTATACTTCAGCAAAATTGATCTTTTCACGTATCCCTTCCATCTAACGCACCTCGGAGTCAGGTAGTCCAGGTGAGCGCTGTTGACGTGGACCAACATCTCCGTGGGCGAGATCTCGCCGAGGTCGCAGAACGGGCAGTTGGCGGCGCCCTGGAGATGGTACTGCACCATGTGCGAGCGCATCTCCTCGTCGTTGAATCCCTCCAGGCCGCAGATCTCGCACGTGTAGTTCATCTCCGGCGGTTTGCTGGTCGCCATTTTCGGGATGTCCGAGGTAGCGGCCTTCCGGATCCTTTGCCAGAAGATTCAGTAGAACATCATTAAAGGGAAGCGCGAGGATTTACGGCGCCGGCATCGCCGCTCGTAAATTTAACACTGATTAATCGCGCGGGCTATCCGACAACGCGGGATTAATTTGACTTTTCCCTCCAGGGATTAATTCGAGGTAAATAACGAAGAAAGTAACGAGGTAGTAACGGCGAAACGGATCCGACAACAATCCTTATGTAAATACCGTTTATTTATACTGAAAATCCTCTATTATTGATTGAGATTGAAAACAATAAATTTTATGTGGTACTTACATTGAGAGGAAAAAGTATTTTTATCTCAAGTATATATCATTTTGAATTTTTACATTTATTACATTTAAATAATGATTTGACAAATAAATTAATACCATTATTAAACTTAGTTAAATTGTTTTTTTAGATTAAAGAATCTGATTATCTTGAATATAAAAATAATCTAACAGTAAATATTTTCTAAAACTGCAAGAAAAAGTTACTTGATTAAAAATGATTTCTTCATTTTATTTAATAAATAAATATTCAATTAAGAAATTTTTAACTTGACTGCAAGTAAATAAGCCACTGAGTAAATGTCTTTTTTATGTTAAATAAAATTTTTTTATTTAACATATAACTTTTCTCTCAATGTATTGTAACATGTATAATAAAAATAATTTAGGTACGTTTATGTAATTGATGAATATTTTCATACAATTTATATATTTGTAAAACGAACTAATTTATATTATATATTATATTATAATAATATAGATATGATTATATTTTAATAATTTTTGTGTTTACGTGATTTTAATGTATTAATTAAAAAAGAAAACTTTAAAAATGGAATAAAAATTGTTTATTACTTTTCCTCTTAATTTCATTTATTTATTCCATCCTTCTTCGAAAGAGCGAAGAAGTTATGAAAAACGTTTCCGCCGCGATCGAACGATAAGCAGGATAAGGCAACGAAGGTGAGATTGCGAGTCGTGATTTTTAGGTCCATTTAAGACACGATGGGTTAGCACGCGCCGCAATAGTTTACGATAATTTGACGTTATGCGCGCAATTTCGATTAGCTTCTTCCGATAATCGATATATAGCTTCAAGATATTTTACGTTTTACGCCAAACGAATTCGTAACTTCCGAGTGATTCGTTTGTGTCTCCCGAAACCGCGATCGACATCAATCAGCAAAAAAATTCTGATTAAAATTTCTTTCGCGTATTCCAGATGGAATATCTAATATCGAAGTTCAAATTTAATTCAATTGAATTGAATGAAATGTTGAATAGATTGATCTGGTTAACACGCACTACGTGACACTAATCTAACTGCGGAAGCACCATCGGCAGTAGCACTCGTTCCAGCTCTTCTTGATCTTCAAAAATGGTTTACGGTAACATAGGAATGAACACCTGGGAAATTTCACCGAGGCGACATCGCTCGATCTTTCGCTTTTCCCTCGGGAGCGCGATCGAACTGTGGGGGGCCATTTCGACGGCCGTGAAACGAAGTTCAACACGATAACGCTGGCAGCATAGTAATTACGTGGCGAATTACAATTAATTATTCCTCTCTCCCAAGAGGAGACGGCCCTTTCCCCTTTGGCCGATGTTTCAAATTATTGATACGGCAATTGATACGGATCGAAACGCGTCGGGACGATCGCAGCTCCCGATCGTCACTATGATCGACTCCAGCTAATCGCACTGCAGCGTAATCAAACTGCGGAGCAATCAAAACGGTCGTACTGGAAGCACCATCATCCGTTCACTCGAATCAAACGCTGCTGTACCTATAAGGGCTTCTCTCACCTCGGCGACTTCAACCCCCGCAGCGACACGGCTGTCAGCCGCCGTATCTAATGCCGTATCGCGACGTCGTCGGTGCGGCGAGTTAATCGATGGACTCTCGCCAGCCGAAGGCCAGCAGGAGGCGGTCCGCGGCAGTCCATAATTCGTTTCCCCGCGACAGACGGAAGACACCGATTCTTGCGATCAGCGTCGTCGTCGTCGTCGTCGAGACGGTCGCGACGACGAGGACGCGTGTAACAACGTCGCCGCTGTCT
>QKQZ01025265.1:0-13076 GCA_003595255.1 Solenopsis fugax
ATCACACTGCATCCTCTCATACCAGAATCGACCACTGTCTCGTCTCCGACCTTTCTCTTATCACCTCCCAATCACAGCTCCCTGTTCCCTTCCTATCCAATCATGACCTCATCCAAATCTCACTCGATTTCATTCATCATCGTCTTCCCCCGTCTTATTAGTACTCGTGACTACTCCAATTTTGCTCCAGACAATCTCTGTAACCTCCTGCTTTCGTTTGATTGGAGTGTTATCGCTAACTTGTCTCACATCGACGAAAAGATTCTGTCGCTGAACGGGTTCCTTACAGCCGCTCGTGATATCCTCACCCCGCTAAAATTTTTCACAGCGAGGAAGCCTCCTGCCCTCTGGATTACCGATTCCATCCGCGCGTTATGGCGTAAGCGGGACGCCGCCAGAAGAGCATACTTCCGGTTTCCTTTCCTTGCGCGGAAAGAGGCCTTCCGCTCACTGCGTAATCAAGCTAAATTAGACTCAGTTAGACTCGGCTAAAAATCGGTATCTCTCCCAGCGACTTGGCTCTATAAAGAACTCTGCTCGCCTGTAGTCTGAGTTACGTGCCCTAGGTCTGGCAAACTCGAACGCGGCTCTTCCTCAGCTCGACTTTCCGGTAGAGAATCTCAATAACTTTTTCATTTCTGCTCAATCTTCTACTCGCGCTTCACCTCACCTCCCTGGTGATCATTTCCCCCCCTCTTTTCCTGCTCCGTCCTGTTCTCATCCTCCTCCCTCTATCCCCTTCTCCTCTACCCCCTCCCCTTCTCTTTCGGATCCCTCCACGTTCTTCTTCCTCCATATCACACCTGACGCCTTCTTACGTGCTCTACGCCATAGCTCCTCCAATTCCACTGGGCCAGATGGAATTAACAGATGTTTCATCCTACATAGTTTACCTGTAACCTTCTCCATAATTCATGACATCCTCAACTACTCTTTCACTACTTCAACTTTTTCTTCCTCCTGGAAACTCTCGCACGTCGTCCCTCTTCCTAAGACAAAACATCCCTCCGAGCTCTCCCATTTCCGTCCTATTTCCCTTCTCTGCTTTCTCTCAAAGGTGCTCGAGCGAATTGCTTTCGAGCAATTTTCTTCACACCTGCAGCATTACAACCTCCTTGACCCTCTCCAAACCGGTTTTCGGAGAGGCAATAGTACGCAGACCGCTCTCTTAAAACTGGTGGACGATGTGAGGCTGGCCATAGATAAGCGAATGGTCACGTTACTCGTCCTATTTGACCTCACGAAGGCCTTCGACACCGTTTCGCACTGCCTTTTGCTGCAAAAGCTAAGTTCCTTCCGCCTATCCTCTTCTGTCTGTCTGTGGATTCGGTCCTACCTCGCGGGGCGTCACCAATGTGTAAAGGGCCCAGATGGCTCCTTTTCGCCATGGGCACCGGTCAGTGCAGGGGTTCCTCAGGGTTCGGTACTCGGTCCACTACTATTCTCCCTTTTCATTGATGATCTTCGGCATGTGCTAAAGCACTGCAGGTACATCCTCTACGCCGACGATCTTCAAATATACATCCATTTCCCACCCGCTGAACTCAGCGTTGGGGAGAGTAAAGGAGGACATTGCCGCGATTGAGTCATGGGTCTCTAATAATCTGCTAACTTTTAATGTTAGCAAAACAAAGGCTATGATTTTGGGGAGCGCAAGGTTTGTCAACAGCTTCCCTCTCTCCGTATTCAATTACACCTAAAGGGGGGTCAGATTGAATTCACTAACAAGGCCTCTAACCTCGGCATCTGTCTTACTAACACCCTCTGCTGGACAGAGCAAGTTCGCGGCATCTCAAGTCGGGTTAATGGTATTCTGTGGCGCTTAAAGGCCTTAAATAGTGGCCTTCCGCTACATCTCCGCGCTCGGCTTGTATCGGCCCTTATCTTCCCGGTATTTGATTACTGTGCTGCTCTTTTTACCGATCTTACGGGGCAGCACAGACTAAAGCTCAGGAGACTAATAAACTCATGCATTAGGTTTATTTACAGCCTACGTAAGGATGAGCACATTTCGGGGTACTATGAGGAACTGGGCTGGCTAAACGCTGATGACAAGGGAGTATCTCACTGGTTATCTCCTTTTCAATATTCTCCTCTCCTCCTCTCCTCCTTATCTTTCCGAGAACTTCCGCCCTCTCCACCGTCCTCTAACTCACCTACGCTCCACTCCCTCCATCTCCCTTGACCTTGCTATCCCCTTTTGCAGAACCTCTACGTACTAGCACTCGTTTCTCGCTTCCTCCATGTGGAACACTCTCCCTTCTGCCATCAGAGAGGCTACCTCAAACCGCGCGTTCAAACGTTCTCTTTTTGATTATCTAAAGCGTCGTAGGCGCGATGCAGCGCCTCCGTTTCCGCCGCGCGCCTAATCTTAAAACAGCCCAGGGGCTTGTGTGTCCCAATGCAACTCTGCCCGATATCTCGGGCAATTTCAAGCTGTCTCAGTATTATATTTCGTTAATGTAAATATTAGTTAATTACTTGTTCATGTAGACTATTTTAATGTTTATTATTTTTCTTTATTTTTGCTGTTTTTATTTTTATTTTTATTTTGATATACGTTGTAACGTAAGTTCCTGCGCAAAGTGTTCCTAATTAACTAGTTTACTTTTATATTCTTAGAGGGCAGCTGCCCTAGAATATCAATAAACGCTAAATCAATCAATCAATCAATCTCTCTCTCTATATATATATATTGTTGTGTGCGATGAATGATGAATCTGAAAAGAAAACAGAACATGAAAAAGACGTTTCGCGGACGAAACGCGAGAATCCGCGACTCTCGACAGATTCCAACGTTCGCCGGACGAACGCCTCGGATTCGTTTACGAGAGGACGGCACGGAGCGCGCCCTTTTTCGGAACGAACGAGTACCGCGGCTCGTCCACCGACGTTCGAGAGTCGGGAATCTCGTACGTTTCGTCATTCGTTCGAAAGACACGCGATCCTCCAGCCAATCGATCGAGATCACGTTTCAAGGGGCAGCGGGGCTATGCCCCGTGCAACGTGACTTCGATGGACTCCGTGGTCCCGTCAGTTCCGGAGTCGTCGCGTTTCTGAGTTTTCGAAATCATTAACGGTCGTAACACCGGAAGGGGTAGGGCTATGGACTTTCGGTCGATTTCGTCGGAAAGGATACGAAGGGCCTAAGCAGAATGATTGATTTGTAATCTTAAGACAAGTTTTATGACTCAAGTTTTTGTCTTTAATAACGCACAATAACTGTCTTGTGTCTTAAATCTTAAACTAAAAAAAGACTCTGTTTGTAACTTAAGACTCGAGACACAAAACAGTTTATTGTGCGTTACTAAATATAAAGATTCGAGTCATAAAACTTCTCTTAAGATTATAAGTCAACCATTCCGTTTAGGCCCGAAAAGTCCTTTCCAATGACACTTGGACCGATGCTGAGCGGTCAGGATTACCGAGAATATAATAATACGCTGATATACGGATTCAACCGCCCTACGTCGGTTCGCGGCAGGAAGATTCGTCACGGAGAGGAATCGCATCGGTGGCGTTACTAGGTTAGTCGCGCGGGGGCGCATCGCACTTACCTCGCGTGACTGCTTTCTTCGCTTCGCTACTGTATCGCTTCTAATCGTCTCACTATTATAGCTCGAGGCTCACTAATCTGAAATGAGAAAAATTATTATATATACGAGTTACGACCGGCCCAAGTTTCGTCTTTGGCAAAACTCGAATCCTTGGAAACTCGCGATGGACGGCGTCGGCCTATCGCGTTCGTACCGGTGCGTTGATGGAGGGGAGTGGGACTTTACGAACGCGACCTGCGCAACGACCTCGCGAGAGAGATCAGCTGTGAAAAATCGATAGTCTTCGGGGACCGAAAACGATTGCAACGTTGGAATGGGTGCTTCGAGAGGAGCGCCAGAGGTCACATTCCTTCGAGTACAAGAACGCTCCGGGAAAAATCGACTGACAAGGAAATATTCCCAAGTGTGAATTTCTGATTTTAATGAAAATTTGTATACATGTAGGTTACATACATATATGAATTTAGAAAATATCAGTTGTTGCCCAAAAATGTTTTAAGGGGTAAAAACATCCCTCTTGGGTAAAGCAATTTTCAAATTTTTCTATTATATGTCAAAAACTATTCAAGATATCAAAAAATTATTATACAAAAGTTTTACCATAAAATTACTTATTCATTCCCGTCGTCAATATTTTTAAAAATAATTTTTTAAAAGAAACAGCAACAGATATTTTCTAAATTCATCTATTTATGTAACCTACATGTTTACAAAGTTTCATTAAAATCAAAAATCACACTTTGGAATGTTTCCTTGTGAGCTTTCCGGAATACTAGAATCGAGTTTAGGCGAAATCGGATCGAAGGATTCCGCGTGGAGCGTCGAGTGGAGAGGAAAAGTTCGTATTCCCTGGCTCTGAGGGTCGCTCGGATCGTCCGGGAAAAATCATCAAAGTTTTTGCAAATATTAAAATGGACTTTACGCGAAATCGAATCGAAGGAATCGACGTGGCGCGTCGAATGGAGGGAGAAATGTTATCACTGTCAAAGTCGAGGCATCCTTTGTTCGCCCTGAAAAAATGGTCAAAATATTCGAGAGACAGGACCGGAACGTACCGTGTGCGCACGAAGTTTTGAGATCGAATGCCGGCTCGCACCGTCGCGCTCGACCACGCTACCACTGGTCGCGGAGTGGGGCAAGGGACACTCGATTCGGCTGGAAAGAATGGTCAGTTTTTCGAAAACCGAACTGTTTAATCGAAATCGGATCGAAGGAATCGACAGGACGTGTCAAGGGGAGGGGAAAAGGTTCTATTTCCTCGAGGCGACGGACGATCGGGTCGCCCGGAAAAAATTGTCAAAATTTTTGCAAATACTAAAATGGACTTTTCTTAAAATCTTATCGAAGTGATCGACGTGGCGCGTCGAGAAGAGCGAGGAAGGTTATCTTTGTCAGAGTCTAGAAACGCTTGGTTCGCCCGGGAAAAATCGTCAAAGTTGTTGCAAATACTAAAATAGACTTTAAGCGAAATCGGATAGAAGGAATCGACGTGACGCGTCGAGAAGAGCGAGGAAGGTCATCCGTCTCAAAGTCGAGGGAAGCGCAGTTCGGCCGGGAAAAATCGTCAGTTTCCCGAAATCGAGGGGACGATTGCTGTTTCAAAACTTAGTGAAAATTATGAAAGTGAGCTCTCAATTGATTGGGCACTTTTCATCATAGTGGAAATGCGACATTCCTCACATGACATTGCTCGACAAGTATTTTGATGTCAAGTTCAGTCAAACTGTGTCAAATTTGGTCGAGTTTTCAGAGTCTTGTGTCGTTTCAGTAATGAAGTATCTTTTACTTTTTAAGAAGGAAGGAGACGAAAATTAGGAGATTAATAAAATTCGAAAATGAAATTTAAATTTATTAAGAAGAATACTGAGAGATTCTCAGGATTCATTTGATATGACAGATAATACATTTATAAAACTGTATTAAGTATATAAATAAATTAATATTTATTGTATAAGTATATAAATAAGTATATAAATAATAAATAATAATAAATACATAATAATAAGATATAAATAATATAAGTGTATAAATAAATTATACAATATTTATGTGTTTCAGATTATCAAAAGCACCAACTGTGCAACTAATAGAAGAATTGATATCTATGCCAGTTGCACAAAGAAAAACTGCAATTCCTCCACATTTACAAATAAATAATCATTTTAAAAAATTCTAAATATAACAGAGAATAACTTCGGCAAATACGAGTCAGGCGATAAGTGATGCGCAAAGAGAGGTGATCTCAAAAAATAATCACATTGATTTAGATCAATTGAATTTAATTACGTTTCGGCTCTAGCTTCGAGCCAACTTCAGATTTGACAGAGTCTTCAAAATAATAAGAATCGCTAGTAATAAGACCGAGAGATTTCTTGTTGAGATGTTACAAAAACGTACAAGTTTTTCGGCTTGAAAATCATGCAACATGACTCAAACTGTGAAAGGAAATACTGTGAGCCATGGTCTAATAAATAAATCAATAAACTTAGGAGAAAGAACTCACCCCCAAAACAGTGTCAGATTTATAATCAATGCCAAAAAGAAAAAACACATAAACGATTGATTGAAACATCGATAAAGCGCTCAAAGGTTTACTTATTTCACTAAGACATCGCAAGAATATTATAACCACCGTCGCGTACGGTGGTCTGAGATACACTAAACAGAAAATAGATGCTGCAGGTCAAAACCGGTAATAATATAAATATACATGTATCGTGAGATAAATAAGATATACAAAACGAATCATAAATTATTGACGATAAACAATTACGCGTGGTGTAAACATTCAGTGTCAGATTGTAAATCGAGGCCATTTCGTTGTTGTTTGATATGTAACATTTCAGAAACAAATTTAAAAAATTCTTTTTTTTTGTTTATGTATTCTTAATCTTATAACGATGCATCCCTGAAACGCATCGTTCCCGACGCCCAACAGCCAGGAAAACTGCCGGGCTATAAACGGGGACCACGGTTTTAAACGCGCCAGTCTTCCGTTCGTTCGCTTAACGGCCGGCCGTTGAGCGAAGCACACCGATCCATCGCACGCGCCAAGTCAGCGCGCACGCGCACTTAAGGGAGAGCGCTTCCTCCATCGGCGGAGAGAACGCGTCTCCCACCCGACCGATCTCACCGCTTTCCAAGAAGCGCCGCAAATGATGTAGCGCAATACACTACCGCCACTCGTGCTAACCGTCGGATATAAATATCGGCGATTGGCACGAGCACGGACATTCCGTCATCAGCCAGCTTTCCGTTTCTATCCGTTAGCTACGACACGACGTTCGGAAACCGATCGCAGAGTCTGGGCCGCGGCTAAGAGTTCTTAGCCCCGAACACTGCTCCTACCACTAGCACGCTCCAAAAGATCGAGAGTGCACGCAATAGTCAAGCGTCTTGACTTGCCAGCACCTCCGGCTCTTACGGATACTAGTGCATCCGCAACCTCCGCTACAACGACCAAAATGGGGACGCTGTGTCGGGGTCTTAGCCAAGGTACTTGGCGAGTTGCAGCGGCTTTCCTGGCCGCCCGCGTCTTTCCACCACGCACGCAGACGCATATGGCTGATCGATCCGCCCATCGATCTGTCACCCGGGCTAGCCCGCGTTACGCGCACCAGGGCCCGCCTAAGCGTACACCACGAACACGCGATCCAGCCCGCGACGTCGCGCCGCACCGAAGCGTCGCTATCTCGCGACAAGCGTATTGTGCATAGCTCCGCCCGCCTGTACATATACCGCGTTCCAGCCTAATTCTATTGCTCGTTCGCGCGTTTATCTTCACATTTCGTTGTCCGTCCGCGCGTTTAATAATTCTTTATAATTGCTTAAAAGCAAATATTTAAAAAAAATGCTTTAATTCACTCACCATGCTCACCTATTTTCAGGTTACATGTATTTTCAATATGGCGGAACACTCACAATGAAATTTAATTCTCGTCCGTGAGGGGGTCAGAAAGTGATGGCGCTGCAAACACTGGTACCGAGGAAAGCATAGGAGTTTGTAACCCCTGGTACTAATCGCCGGGTATAAATACCGGCGATTAGCACGAACAACTCCACTCCGTCGTTAGCCAACATTCCGCCTAGATCCGCTCGCTACACCGTTCGGGAAAAACCGGTCGCAGAGTACTGGGCCGCGGCTAAGCGTACTTAGCACCGAACACCGCTCCTACCTTCCGCTTACTCCACGAAACTGAGGTGGTACGCAACGTCAAACATCTTGACTTGCAATCGACACCGACTCTCGCGGAGACGAGTGCATCCGCACCCCCGCTGCAACAAACCAATCGGGACCGCCGTGTCGGGGTCTTAGGCCAAAGTACTTTGCGGTTGCAGCGGTTTTCCTTTCTCTACACGTGGCTTTCCGCCACGCTCACCGACGCACGTGGCAGATCGATCCGCCTATCGATCTGTCACTCGGGCTAGCCCGCGTTACACGTACCAGGCACCGTCTACTTCACGCACCGCGCGCGCGACACAGAGCCCGCGAAGCCACACCATACCGCGCGCTTCTCGCGCGCCCCACTTTGCTACGCGACAAGATCCACGCGTCTGTACATAACTCCGCCCGCCTGTAAATAATCCACGTTTCATGTAACCGCGGTCAAAAGCGCACCGTTACTGTCCGTCCGTTTGCTTCATGGTTCTTGTGTATTATTCATTATCGCGTGACCCGTCTTATAACTCCGATTTATCACATTCTGTCTGTTACATGTCTTTACTTTCTTGCGTTAATAAATCATATTGTTATGCCCGTGGCCGTGAACTTCGCGGTTTCCGCCGAGGTCGATAGTTAACAAACGAGTGTCGCTCGTTAATGACGTTGTTGTTATTGTGGTTTGGCTCTAGAGCTGTCAACGCGTGTGTTACCGTTCTGTAATATTTATTGATTAAACCGCAATTCTTTTTCTAAAAAGCCTCCTTCATTTCCGCGAGTGCCGTGTGTACGTTCCTGTATCGCGTGGACGTAACATTTTGGGGGCTCGTCCGGGATAGAACGGACGAGCGGAACGAACCGTTAGTGTGGAGAAACGTAATGACTTCGGCAACTACGGTGTGTTCGTCAGTCGGACAACTAAGCAAGAGGGCACGGATTGCGACGACCGAACAACTCCTTGAGGATGGGGAATTTCGTACGATTCGGGAATTGCTGGTAACGGGAAGAAAGTAGACTGCGGCAAGAGCGAGAAACAGAGTTCTTGGCTCAGCTGCGACAGAGAGACAAGACGTAGCAGTGTCTATATAAATTACCCAGCTAAGTCCTCCCAAAAATATTTCTTTTCATGCGAAGAATTTTGCGTCGAGGTTAACGCGCTTTGCATCGGATGTTCGAGTCGAGTGACGCGTTGCGTCTGCGTTACTTTTGTGTCTCTTTGATCTGATCGAAATGCGGAAAACGTGGAATTTCTTATATTGGGCATGTTTACGGTTGAAAAAAGGAAGAGCTCTTATTAAACACATTTACGCTTATATCTTCTATTAATTTTTACCGTTTTAGTTGATGTATGGTATATCGTTTCCTCTTAAAATTTTCAATTTCCTGAGTTATAATTTAGGGGAGAGAGTTTCGATTTAAGTTAAGAATTTCTTCTCTTCGGTTTTAAGTTTTCTTCTCAGGAAAGGGAAGGGGAAACGGTCTGAGATGTCTTTTCCTGGAGGGCGTTGGATTGGGATGGTGCGGGCGACGTTTGGTAAACCGTGACAGGAATCCGGGATAGAGCAGGAAGTCGTCGTGCCTCCCTGGAAGTCCACACCTAAGAGGACGGGTTTGGAAGATCATTCTTTCCTTAGAAGCTGAAAGAGAACTTCAATTCTTCTGAGATTTCTTCGCTTAGTACTTTAAAATGGGATCGCAGCGGACGATGCTTGATTACCCGAAACATGAGCCCGGAAGAGAACAGAAGATTGTCATTGTTAGAGATTGTAGAAGACGACGCTCGTTAATCCATGATATGAGTTGGGGATGGAGCGGAAGAACGATGTTTCCCGAAAAATCCTTTCTTAAGAAATAGGGGGTTCTTCTTGTAGTTATAGCGTAAAATTGAAGGCATTGTGCGATAGGGATAAAATTTCTGAATTTAAAGATTTATTCTCTTACGGTTTTTTATTTAAAGAGAGATACTTGTCGGGAATTATTTTGTTTTGGAAGTTCATTTGTGACAACATTTTTGATGCGGAAGGAAGTTCATCTTTGACGAAGTTCTTTTTTTTTAAGAAGACTACTTCACCCCGAGTTTTTGAGCCATGGTTTTCCCCGTGGAACTAAAGGCAAATGATGAGGCAGGAGCCTTGGTGAATCTTTCGAGACGGTGCATGGTAGTCCATGGTAGTTATCCCCACCTTACTCGAAGTTTTGAACAAAGAAGATTCCTCATGAAGATTTGTCAGAAGAGGCTTTTCTACAGAAGAAGAGGATTTCTTCGAACAAGAATTGCAATGTTGTTTGGATCCAGAGTGGCTCAGAATCTTGCAGCAGCAGCTCAAGGAGGAGAGCAGAAGCGCTCAGTCGGGTCCTGAGGACGACGAGACCTTTTTGGTTGTCGGGACAACTTCTAAGAAGAGGGGCAGTGTTATGCCCGTGGCTGTAAACTTCGCGGTTTCCACCGAAGTCGATAGTTAACAAACGAGTGTCGCTCGTTAGCGACGTTGTTGTTGTTGTGGTTTAGCTCGAGAGCTGTCAACGTGTGTGTTACCGTTCTGTAATTTTTGATTAAACCGCAATTCTTCTTCTAAAAAGAAGAATTCATTTCCGCGAGTGCCATGTGTGCGTTCCTGTGTCGCGTGGACGTAACAATATGTTTAACCAAAATATAGGTGCCTGATTGTGTCATTAATTCGCGCCCGTCTTTCTTTCCTCCCGCTCCATGAGTTGGGGATCCAGAGCGGGAGAACCATTGATTGGGAAACCATTTCCGCGCGCCGTTCCGACCGAGCTAATCCGCGCACGGAAAGTCGGTTTATTTCAGGTGTTTTAAAAGGCCGATGGCGATGCTTACGAAAAGAAAGGGCATTGCTTTATCAAACAGAATTTGCAGGTATTAAGCATAATTTCTTTATGAAAAAAACAATATTTCTTAGTATTATTATATTATACTTAATCCTTAATTTTATATAATACTTTTTCCTTTTTAACTCTTATTATAAATGCGTGTTGTGTTGTACACAATATTGGAATAAAATATTGGAGAATCCCCTTCAAATGAAATATATTTAGAGGATATAGATATATAAGCACCAATACTATATAATGATCTTAATGAAAATAACGTTGAGCAAATACGAAGAAATGTTGCGCGATGGTATTTTCAATAGCTTATTTTAAAAATACATGTGTATATGTATATATATATATATACATATACACATGTATTTTTAACTTATGGATAAAGACATGGACAAGTATGATATAAAGACACATTTATTAGATGTATTAGAAAAAACAAAGACATATCGAACTGTGTGTGTATATGTGTGTATACACATACACACACACACACACACACACACACACACACACAGTTCGATATGTCTTTGTTTTTTCTAATACATCTAATAAATGTGTCTTTATATCATACTTGTCCATGTCTTTATCCATAAGTTAAAAATACATGTGTANATCAATATGCAGCATATACATTTTTATTTCTTAATAATAACTATGTTTAAAATATCAAATTTTCTTGAGCATAAAAAAAATCCCAGCAAACACCAAGTTATAACATTGGTTATAATTTCCCACTCAACAATGTAACTATTATATAACGTACGTTGTACAACAGTTACATCGAGTAGGAAATTACAACTAACATTTGTATCGCATGTAACTTGGTGTTTGCTGGGAATATCCATTAACTAGAATCATAAATCTAAACATTCATCTTAGTCTCAACCAAATTTAAACACAAGATATAATCACAGTAAGAGACATGACATTTTATTCGTCTTTATCCATAAACCAATATGCAACGTATGCTTTTAATAATGTATCTAAAATATCAAATTTTCTTAAGTATAAAGAAATATATTAACTAGAATTATCAATTTAAACAACATCTCAATCTACAAACTCAGTCTCAACTAAATTTAAACTCAAGAATGAATACTTTTTAATAAATACTCTTTAATTCTCGCATTCTGTATATATGAAGAAAGAAACAAATCAATATAAATAAAAATTAAAATTAAAAAATAAAAATAATGTTTGCATATGTCGTAGGCAAATAGTTATTTTAGGAAAATATTATCCGACTAGGCAAATGCTATCTGCCTGACTGCCTGGTCAAATAGCTTGAAATTAAAAACACAAAATGCCTGCTTTAAAAACACATAAGTTATATAATGCGTCGTTCCACCGGGAAAATTTGTCATTTTCGAAAGGTGTGAAATCGTTCCTGGTACATTCCGACCTTTACGAAAAGTGTACTTTTTTGGACACGTGGAAGAAATCAAAACTATTCTTAAACGTCTAGAAAGAGTTACTTTTCGAACAAGTTTATAGTAACGTTTCCCTTTCAGGTAAGTAACCAGCTAGGTATCACGTGCTTGCGCTCCCTGTTGAAAATGGGAATCTTTATGGAGCGTTGACAACCGTTTGACGAGAATTTTTGAGTCCATACGCTTTTATAAACTGTGTAAGAATTCTTACGTCACGCTGTTAGGTTTCAACGCTTATTAGACGCTGTAATAAAGAATGTTTGACAATGATCGTCAGAATACGCTCAGTAAACACCTGTACAACTTCGTACAGAGAGTAGTTTGCCGTTACATTTTCTAACGTTTAGTAAATGTTATTCCCAAATTTCCCATCTCTTACGATAGCATAAGGGGTGGGAAAGTAAGAGTAATTTTTTTTCTTTTCGTCAACATATCGGTAGGACGTATATCTCGTTCCACACTTTGGAATATTCTTAAATTTCATTATTTTTTTATGTACACTGGTGAATGAAATTGTCTGTAACCGATACAACTATTAATGTGCATGTTGAGATTTAAGTTTATAGCTACTTAAAAATTTAGTGTATCGAAAGAGTGACCTCAAAATCAAGGCTTTTTTAGCCCATTTTTCGTACCTCGATTTATGCATCGTATTTAGTTTTAAATGATACCTTATGATGAGACATTAATCCCAGAAAAATTTTAAGTTGAGCCTAGAACGGGTTTCGGAGTTAGGAGGGGGTAAAAGTGGCGATATCACGTATATGTCTAACTTTTCAAGTCGCTTACAGTATTTTTCTTTCAATACTATGTTACAATATTTTGTGTTATTTTAAGTGTCTTATAATATGATATAAATATCAAATGAATATAAAAATGTGAATTTATTCGATGATTAATTGGCGCGGTGGGGGAAGAGAACTAACCGGGCAGAGTGCATTTTCCTACGTATTTAATTTTCCTTGATATTTTCTAGTTATCACATAGTTCCAGTATTCGTTACTAGGTTTCATTCATAATCAATTAACCCTTAAACACGTAAGTGGGTCAGAGAGACCCCATATGAAACTTCGAACGCTTACT
>QKQZ01025269.1:0-24196 GCA_003595255.1 Solenopsis fugax
ATCTTTCTTCTCTACTAAAACGATAGGACTAGCGTATTCTGAGCTGCTTGGACGAACTATCCCTTTTATCAATCCATTCGTCTATGATTTTACTCACTGTACTCCGCTGCGAAGCCGACAATCTACGAGGATTCTGATAGACTGGCGTTTCATCTTTAAGTATCAAATGCATTTTGACACCGCTATCTTTCATCTTCTTCTGGCAATAATTGCTCACTATTTCTCGCGTTTGTCTCTGCGTCACTAGATCTTCTATATGCTTCAAAGAAATTTGTTCTTTTGTTTCTAGTTCTTCGTCATCTTGAGTATTGATGCATAATACTTCAGCCCAGTTATCGTCCTTTATTTCAATTCCAGTTGCCGGCTTATCTTCGACAAGTTCTTTAAATATTGTTTGTCGCCTTCTTATTCGAACTTTTGCAAGATCTGATAACTCACCTCCTAAAATAAGATCGTGTCCAGTATAGTGATCCGGTACTATGTTAATATTATAAGAAAATGACATTTCGTCGATGAATATTTCGGCTGTAAATCTTCCCAACGTGCTCCGATTTGTTGCACCTACGCCGTTGAACTTGGTAATCTCCGTATTGATTTGAGGAGCACCGAGTTGTACGTACAGACTGGATCGAATGAGATGTAGATTGCTTCCTGGATCGATTATGGCTGTAACTTCTTTTCCTAAAATATTCACCTTTTTGTACGTCTTCTTGTCACCATGAGACTGGAGTGCATCAACTCTTGCTGTTATTGAGCTTTTATTTGAGGAATTCGTCTTCTTAGGACATTTAGCGGCAATGTGTCCAAATTCTGCACACAAAAACATTTAGTTCCTTTAGCTTTATTAAGACACTCCTTAATGCTTCACGTCACTACAATTAAAACATCGTCTGGTTGGAGTAACAGCAGTAGCTTCGAGTGTGTTACTTGCTGGCTTCTTATTTTGCAACTGTTGTTGCATTTTAGATTTGTTATTCCTCATCTCATATTGTGCGAACCTCTTGCGTAACTCTTTAATTGTTGTTGCACCGTAGAGTTGACTTGTTGGACTTTTCATCTTTAACACCATCGATAATGTATTGAATTTTCGCTTCGAGTTCCATCTCCGAATAACTGGCAAACTCCAGTACGCTATAGACGTATTCTTGGTATGTCTCGGATGACTTCTTCGAAATTGCACTGAGTTCTTTATGTACTTGACGGCTGTTTAATGTCTTACTAAATTCTTGAATCAACGCTTGTTTCAAAATTTCAAAAGATTGCGCTTGACTCTCGAAATTCACAAAGAGTTTAGCTGAGCCTCGTAATAGTCTCTTGGCATAAATGATTTTCTGCACATCCGTCCACCGGCATAAATCAGCAGTCTCTTCAAATGATGAAAACCAACGCTGCACATTCTGTGTACCGTCACCACTAAAAGGTGTAAGAGCATCTTCGACGTCTTTGTATGTCAATACGAGCCCCGACCTTGCTCCTTAAGAGTTACGTTCTCGCTCTGCTTCGTAATCCACACGATCGAAGCGTGATGGCGATAACGCGCTTCGCTGCGATCTCGATGCAAACGATTCACGATCGTGGCGTCTAGAAACGCCACTAATATGGCCGTCTGCTACTTCGTCTACGACATCTACGTCCTCACCTTCACCCTCGTTTTCCTCTTCGTCGCTCTCACCTCTCTGCAAAGCTACACGCAATCTCTCCCGAAGCGTCGCTTTTAATCCCGTTATGGGCAATTTTAATTTACGAAGTCGTTGCACGAGCTCTTTCTTCGACAGAATATCGATGTCTTCTTCATTCTCCGCCAAAATCCCTCTGATCCGCAGTTTGATTCGTCCCTTCCAAAGGTTCTGAAGCTCTACGGAGTCTCGCGTAGAATGGCTTTACTGTCCGTCGTTAGAAGACCGAGTTCTTCGAGTTTCTTCAACGGTCGACATAACGTCTAATTCGTCTGTCATTGTAGGAGCCATCTTGTCTCGTCATTACTATCATTGTTTCGTCGTCGTCGTCGTCATCGTCGTCATCGTCGACGTCGTCACCGTCGTTATCGTCGTCGTCGTCACTCGCAAATCTTCCAGTTTCCATCGCACCGAACCGCTTATTCGACACGCACAGACACGCACATTGACCGTCGTAATTCTCACAAAACTTCAACTTTCTCGTTCACTGTCCCGACCGAGATCCCGTGAATTCGCGGAATATCCCGGCTACGAGCCCCCAATTGTGGGATCTCCGGAAGGAAACACGAACGCGTAAACAAACGTTGACAGGACTTTCGCAATGAAACGAACAAACACCGAAGTGAAGTCTCGCGTTAAACGCATCTTTTGTCATCGCCGCTGTTCTCTGTCCCACAATAATAAGAGGGGAGGGAGATCATAGAGTTGCTTATAAACATTAAAAATTATTAAATTGATTAGCGATTTAATTTTCGTTATATTACATTTCTGGATTCTTCTTGAAAGCTGTGTTTTAAGTCCGGTAAGTATGTGGCACAGTTTGGGCAATTTTGTTTGTAAATTCATCTATAAAATTATTGAGCACTAAGTTCGGCTTTCAACCGATATAGCCATTCTCATAAAAATTGTTTCAGTACAAAAAATAAAAAAATTTATATTTTTTTAAAAATAACTAATTTTTTTGAAATTAAACTCCCGATGCTTTGTAGATAATTGTTTTAAGAATACGTAAAAAATTTTTTAAAGAATCGGTAAAATGTTTTTAAGATATAAATACTGTTTTGTAAAACAAATTTGTATCTACTGATTAAATCATTTATAACCCTTTGCGTCACAGTGTAGCCCTGGGAGCTATACCTATCATCCAAGGTTATTTTATCAATAAATCAATTGTTTCAAATATTCCTTTAGCATATTTGGTATTGCTGGATTGCTAAAGGTTTCCTCTAACTAATAAAATAAGTTTTAGAATGATATTTTAAATAAATAATTTGTTGTTAATAAATATATATCGAAAAATTGCCGTTACAGATTAAATTTGTATAAAATGTTGCCCTATAACCTATACCTCAAAATCACTGTCTGGGGGTTTTTGAGATCGTTGATTACAAATCCGATGTCAAAAATTCAAAATTCAAAATGGCGGATCCAATATGGCAGACAAAATTATCAAAATCAACTAAATTCGCTTGAAATTTGCTATTAAGGCTCCTGTCTACACGCTGCGGCCATATTGAAGTCGTGACATCAGAAGCGTGAAATTGCATGAAATGACACGTAATTTTGTCGCACATCCCATTTATAAATAAAACCAATTTGGATAAAACAGACTAATCAGATAGCTTTAAAACACTTGTAAAAATGGGTCAAGACTATCCTTTTTCCGCCTAACAGTCAGTAAATAGTCGTGAAAGGCCCGCAAAGTCAAGCTTATTCAGGCAGGAAAACATGCGATTTGACAGCTGCTGAAAAGAGGGAGAAATATGCTTTTACGTACAAAATTCGAAGATGTCTCTTTAGTCTTGACCCATTTTTACGAACTTCATAAATACGAGACAAGTCACATTTTCACAATTAAGCACTTAATAACGAAATGGCACGTGCGACAAAATATTGTCGTCAATACGTCGCTTTTCATTGTCTATTAGTTCTAATTTTGTCCGCGACGGAATGTCGCTATCGTCAATGCAGAGTTCTCGGCTGAGGCGCCAGGAGCGTGGATTTTCGAGGACGCTGATTACGAATCTGATGTCAAAAATTCAAAATGGCGGATCCAATATGACGGACAAAATTATCAAAATCAACTAGATTCGCTTGAAATTTGATAGTTAGAGATTTTCGAGATCACTGATTACGAATCCAATGTAAAAAATTTAAAATTTTAAATATAGCGGATAAAATTATTAAAATTTATTGGATTCGCTTAAAATTTGCTATATAAGGGTTTTCGAGCCTGCTGATTACGAATCCGATGTCAAAAGTACAAAATTCAAAATAGCTTATCCAATATGGCTTATGGAATTTTCAAAATATTCATATCATTTTAATTATTTACCAATATATTGAATAATTCAATTTTATAATTTTGAATACAGATTTATATTTATTGTCTGAAGAAAACAGTAGGAATTACATTTCAGTAATGTCAGAAAAAAATACATTTACAGTTTTTTTAGATATATCAACTAAGCTAGCTCTTTCATTTTTAATTTCATATTTTTGGCTCCAGATTCGTAATTTTTGATACCAAAAATCCTCCCGTAGCCATTTTCAAGCGAATTTGATTGATTTAAAAAATTCTGTCCTTCATATTGGATACGCCATTTTGAATTTTGTACTTCTGATATCGGATTCATAATCAGCAACCTCAAAAACCCCTATATAGCAAATTTTAAGCGAATCCAGTGAATTTTGATAATTTTGTCCGCCATATTATATCCGCCATTTTTAATTTTGAACTTTGAATTTTTGACATTGAATTCGTAATCAGTGACCTCGAAAACCCCTAGATAGCAAATTTCAAGCAAATCCAGTTGATTTTGATAATTTTGTCCGCCATATTGGATCCACCATTTTGAATTTTAAATTTTTGACATCGGATTCGTAATCAGCGACCTCGAAAACATCAGGATAATAAATTTCACAAAATTATATTCACAAGAAAAAAAAAGTGACGCAAAGAGTTAAACAAGTAAATATCTTTGAAAAATCCTGCGTTATTATTAATGTAGAACAAAAAATTAGCTCCCTAAAATTCAAATAATTTAAGACTACTCCTGAGTAGTCGCCGCGGCCATATTGAAGTCGTAAACGAGAAATTACACGTAAAAGTTTCAGCCATGGTATTTGTAAATAAAGAAATTTAGATAAAACAAAATAATAAGCTCGCTTTAAAATATTTGTAATAATGGGCTTCAACTATCCTTTTCTCCCCTGAAAATCACTAAATAATCATAAAAGTCACGTGAAGTGAAATCTATTCAGGCAGGAAAACATACGAGCAGGAAAGCATACACGGTTAAGCTGAAGTTTCAGCAGTGGCATTTGTAAATAAAGAGAATTTGGATAAAATAGAATAAGATAGTTTTAAAACACTTGTAAAAATGGGCCTTAATCCTTTTTTCGCTTAATGGACAGTAAATAGTCTTAAAAAGCACGTAAAGTGAAGCCTATTCAAACAAAATAGCTGTTGAAAGGAATGAAAAATATGCTTTTATGTATAAAATTCAAAGAAACTCTATTTGTAACCCATTTTTACAAATTTGGTAAATACGAGAAAAGTCACATTTTCACAATGAAACACATAACAACATGCCAGATAAAATTTCGTTGTCAACATGTCACGTTTCATGACTATTAGTTATAAATTTTCCGCGATACTACCTTGCCACCGTCAACGCGAAGTTCTCGACCGACTAGTCAAAAGTCTTAATATTAAATTTTTAGAAAGCTAATTTCTTGTTTTACAGTGAAAATAACACAGTTTTCAAAGATATTTTAATCATTTATCAATATATTGTTTATTTTATTAAATAAACATAGATAAATTTTGTCCATCTTTAAGAGACTTTTAAAGTGCTTTAAATATTTTACTTTATTTTTAACTATTTTCACTGTTACACAATAAAGCAATTTTTCGTCATTTGAGGATTATGTACTTATTTAATTAGTAAATTACTGTTTTTTGGGTTTAGTAATACTATTTAATTATGCAATTGTACAATATTTTAGAACAATAGAACACTCCACTCGTGCAAAGCGTTACTATTTACATTTATCTTTATTTTCAGATGGACCTACAGAATTAATATTTTTATTTATTTCTTACGAAAGGAATGAAATCAATATTCATTTTATTAACTTTTCATATTTTAAGCAATACAATACAGAAAGTTAAGGTCCGATATTCACACATAATTGTTTCTTATATTTAAAGCTGTCTTAAGTACAGTCTTAAAATATTATAAACTAATCATAAGTGCCGTATTATTATCTTAAGACTTACTTAAAAATTGTTTATAAATATTAACCAAGGACTAGATACACATGAGTGAGGTCGCGCGCCGCCGCGCCGGTTCTGAACATCTAATAGACAAAAGCGCTTACTCGTTAACTTTAATCAGCTCTCCTGGAAAAACTATCGTATGCTTTTTTATAAAGAAAAAAGTTTTTTCTTTTATTATAAAATATGTCTTATTCTCCGTTTGCGCGAATCTTGGGACACCCTGTATAATTAAAATAAAAATTTCTCCCTCTCACTCTCTCGAATTTGATAAACTTAAACTTTTTCCAATATTTCCTTAAAAAGTATACATTCATCCATTCATGAATAAATGTACATTTTTTAGTATTATATATTTTTCTAGTGTTATTATGTTATATTAAGAAACAATATATTCAATTATATTAGAAAATAAAGATTACTGTAAGCGAACGCACTACGATCACACACACACATTTAGACGACCTACTGCATTATAACGATTAATTTTAATTAAATTATACCTTCTCTTTAACATTTTCAAACGATGACGGTGACACAACTGAGAAGCATACAAGAAATACATCGGTTTGTGGATAACTTAATGGACGTAGACGATCGTAGTCTTCCTGACCTAAAAAAAATATTTTAAAACTTAAGAAAATTGTCACTATAATATAACCGTTTCTACATTATTATTTATAATATATTTTTATATAACAAATCTATATATATGTATATATCACAAAAAGTGATATAAAAAATTATACTATATATTAATAACAATATTTACCAGCTGTATCAAATAATCCTAATGTATATGGCTCACCACCAATCATCACGGTAACTGCATAATTGTCAAATACTGTCGGGACATATTCCGACGGAAATTTGTTCGTAGTATAAGAAATTAATAAACAAGTTTTACCAACTGCTCCATCTCCAACTACTACACATTTTATTGTCTGCATTTTGAGCTCTGTCAAATGTTGCCTGTAAAAAATAGAAATAACAAAAATATAATTTCCTTTAATAGCTTAATTATGTTAAGAATCGTTATAATTAATGACAATTAATTGCAAATGTTAATTTATACGTAGTAAATTCTTGATTTAAAAAATTGAATATCACATTTATAATGTTAAATATTGGTGCAAATATTTTGAATAATGTATGTTTTCAATAATGTATGAATGTTTTGTAACCAATGCTTTTTTATATATGTATATATAAAGGAGAAAGTCGATCTGTCAACGTTTAATTTATTAGCAACTTTTTCTATCGAAATTTATTAGTTTATATACATATACCAAATTGCATACATTTATCATTGTTAACCCTAGGATACTTATTTTTTATTACCTTTCCCACACCAAGGTGTGTGGAACTCTTATAATTTTGTTATGCTATATCTCTGAACAGAAAGTATATTTTTTAGTTCATGATATATGAAATCGATTTCTCAAATAAAGATCAACAAGATCCAAATAAAAAATATTTTATTCTTAAGTAATTACAATTATTTAAAGAAATTGTGTTGCAAAAATTCGCAAAAAACAAGCACTTCAAATAAAAATCAAAAGTTTTTAAAGGAGAATGTATAAAAATAGCCAATTTTTGTCCCCAACCAAAAAATTAAATTTGTATGTTTTTTTCTAGTTTTTAAGCTGCAGATTTACGTAGTGTAATTAGTTTTCCATAAACATGATGGGAATATATGTAAAAATACGAAAGAAGTGAGTAAATAAGCATAAAATAATTCAGAATGAGATACATTTTTATTACAAAAAATTTTACCCTTGAAAACCATTAAATGAATGACATTTTATTGTAATAGAGTTAAAATAGAGAAAGAAACAAACTCTTGAACTACGCGCGCTCGCGTAGTAATAAGAAATGAGTTTCAGAGCATAGACGGAAATTTCCTTATGGAGGGTATGGAGCTTCCACCCCCAAAGCTTCGTGGTTATGGAATTCCACACTCAGAATTCGGAATATTAAAAAAAAATTAAGAGTATAATGTTTAGTGCCAATTAAGAGACACAAGGTCTTCGCGTTTGAATCCATATATCTTTCTTCGAAATTTACAAAACAAACATTTCGATTCCCAGATTTTGGACCATCCTCAGTGTAACACACATATGTTTCGATGGTAATCTATTTAAAATACATGACCAGTTAAAAAATTATTAATAAATTAAATAATATTTTATAGTGGCACACTGGGGTATGGCTATGACGATACAAATATTTTAGTATTTTATTGTTCGGAAAAAAAAACAAAGTTGTCCTTCTGTTATCTTCACTCCATAAAAGTGGTAAAATAAACGAGGATGTAAATAAACCAGAAATTGTTTATTTATATAATCAAACAAAAAGCGGCACTGATATTTTTGATAAATTGCTGCCTACTCATACGCGAAAAAAATGAAACGATGGCTACTACGTTTATTTTTGGGTATGCTTAATTAGGCTGCTGTAAATGCGTGTATTTTGCACAATTTTCTTCCTGAAAAGGAATTACATATTCGTAGATCATTTTTAAAAGTTACCTATGACGCTGATAGTATCGCATATCAAAAGAAGAATACAAATTTCTGGCATTAATAGAAATATTACAGAAGATATTTTACAAATTCGTCACAAAAATGTGAATTTGGTTAAAAAACTGACAAGTTGGAAAAAAGAAAACGCTGCAATTTTTCTTCAAAAAAAGATGATAAAAAGACATTGTACTGTTGCGCACGATGCAAGAAATCAATTTGTGACACACATCGTCGTTCTTTTTCTTATAAGGTTAATGCATAATTTCTTATTGTCGTTCAGTATGTATTTTCTTATTTACGAAAATATATGAGATTGTATTTTGAATAAAGATGAATTTTTTAATATCATTTTTTCATTACAAACGCTTTTTCTTATAAGTTTCAAAATTGTAAGATTTTAATGTCCCCCAACTTAAGAATTTTAATAAAAAAAATTTGTTAGCATATTTTTTTATTAATAGCCTTTGAATTTTATTTTCCAAGATTAATTTATTAAATTTCATTGATTTGTTCAAAAGTTACAAATTTTTGAATATATTCGTATTATCATATTCGTAGTTTGGTTTATATATTTGCGAAAATAAAATATTTAAATAAATAGATTTGTTAAATAATGTATAAATCCTTCAATTAGAACAGTTAAGAAAGCTGCATAAATTTTTTAATATTTTCTGAACCACTTAATCCATTAAAAAAACCATTTAAATGCTGGACATTAATGATCCCCTTTTACAGATAACGGACTCAAAAAACACGTTACACGATGAAGGTTAAAAATTAAATTATGCCTCTCAATCATTCCCAAAAACAAGCTTTCCATGTGATTAAAAAAGATTTCATTCCACGTTCCAGCCTACATTTGCGACTTTTTTTCCACAGACAAAAGAGATATTTTTGGAACTTAATAAAATTAGAATATTTTTAGGTTAGACAAAAAGATGCATTGCTTAAAACAAAAAGCTATGTTCAAAAATCACATCTATAAATTATTTTGCATTTAATCATAATAACATTCGTGACATAAATACAAGTTTTTATACAAAAAAATGGAATTTTTCTCTTTCTAAATCTATAGAATCCACATCCAAACAAAATGAATTGGAAATCCATATAAACCTCTTTCTTTATAGACAAAATCTATTATTCTTCTCTCACATCTATAAAAAATAATTGGTTTGTCTTATCCTCAATCCCCATTCCTAATATACATATATACAATGCTTCCTCCAACTAGAGAACTATAGAGAATTTATAAAAAATATTGAAAACAACTTGAACAAATTACACATAGAAAAATAGTTATCAGAAATCGTTCCATATCAATTATTAAAATTCTTACATGTGATTGATCGAGATTATCTTTTGAAATAAAAACTGTTTGAAAACATCAAAACAAAACAATTTTTTAAAAATAACATTATTTTAACGAGAACAAATAAAGGAAACGTTACGGTGGCAATGGATAGGACGAATTACAAACAAAAAATGTTAGCATTTTTTAATAATCCTGACACTTATGTAACTTAAAAAAGACCCTTCTAACAGTCTCTCCAGAAAATTACATGAATTATTTACTAAATTAAAAAAAAGAATAATAAACGAGTTTATTTCCTCTTGAACTTATAAAAAATTATATAACAGTAATGAAATTTTACCAAGAACACATAGCCTTCCCAAAATCCATAAACCAGATATCCCACTCAGAGTTACTATTTCCTCTATTGATAGTCCATTATATGCAATACCCCAATGTCTTTCAGCCATATTAATAATAATTTTCAACTAGTGGAAAACCTTATGGAGAAACAAATTAATGAAAGCTATAGTTTAATTTCATTGGACATAATCTCTCTTTTTACAAATATTCCGATTGAACTTGCCCTTGACAGCACTTCCAATAGATGGCCTCACTTTGCTCATTCTTGTAATATTCCAAAAGACGAATTTTTTATGGTTTTACATTTGGTCTTTGGACTCAACCATTTTTTCCTTTGACAATTGCATTATAGACAAACATTTGGTACGCCCATGAGGTCTCCACTATCCCCTTTAATTACTGATTTAGTTTTGTAAGATCTGGAGAATAGAACGCTAAAAACATTCCGTTGTTTTTCTATGTGGGATATAATGACAACATTGCAATAGTAGCTTTATCTGACAAAACATGGGAACTTCTCCACATTTTTAACTCTTTCCACTCCAAATTACAATTCACGATAAAAATTGGGGGTGATAAATATCGTAATTATACTACGATTTTAACAATAATAATCTCCTTGAACTTGATTGATTATTCCATAAACCCACATTCTCCAAAAGGTACCTGAATTACATGTCCATACATCCTAGCTCTCAAAAAAGAGAAATGATCATAGGAATGATTGATAAAATCCCTTCTTTTTATATTGATTATATCATTTAAACAATGTAGAAGAATATCGATTATATCATTATAAAGGTAAATTAGAGAATTGTAAAAATTTGGGCTGAGAATAGTTAAATAAAACCGAAACGTCCCCGTATTTAAATAAACTATCAATTATATATAAATAACATCGGTTGTCTGCTCGCTATATTTGACCTTTTCTTATTATGATATTCCCTTCTTTTTGTTGTATCCAAAATATACACTATAAGAATAATATTCCTTATAGACACTTTTAAATAACCATTATCCTTTGAAATTTATTTTTGACATAATTAACGAACGGATTAAATCCTTAATACAACTGATTTAGTTTTTAATTAAAAAAACTTTATATTAAAGTAATAATTTAATATTAACTATAGAAAGTAAAAAAAACCGTAGTTCACTATTCCATACATTTCTGGGATATCGGAAAAATTTAAAGATGTCTCTAGAGATTTGGATGTGTTAGCATTTCTTAGCCTGAATAAATTAAATAAAATCATTAAAACCCAAACAGATATTTTTTCAAATAAAGCAAAGAAAAATATAATATACAAGATACATTATAAAGATTATGATGCATCTTATGTCGGACAAACGGGTAGAACATTAAAAACCAGAATATCACCGTAAGGATATCCGTCAAAATACGAATAATCATATCGGTATGCACTTGACCCCCCTCACCATACGGAATTAAAAAAAAGACAATTCAGAATTTCAAACTATTTATGAGCTTTCGAATTCTACAAATAAAAAATTTTGAGCTCGTCACTGCAGAATAAAATTTAATTTTTTTCAGTGGAGGGGGGGGGCTGAGTGAATGTTCTCTCAACCCCTTCACCTTTTCAAAATAAAAATATTGGATTCATCTTTACGGAAGAATTAAGAACTATTTAAGGCGATGCTAGAATGACGGCCTCACTCGATGTCGGTACTGCAGATTTTTCTTCGACAGAATCGAGCGGCACGCGATCATGCGCGGGACCCGCGGGATGAAGGATAAGGGGAATGGCGCTAAGACCAGGCGAGCAGGCTAACGCTCTTTGTCAAGCGTATTCACGAATGCATTATCTGTCCTTGTCTTCGATTTCAACCCAATCTAATGCAAGATCTCTCAACTAACATAAACGTAATTACTGCTCTTCGCACCAATTCCGCGTGCAAATTTACATAAATAATTTTTAGATGTTTTCCTGTCTGAAAATTTTCGATAGAAAAAAATCCTATCATTTTAAAATATAGATTTTGGTTCGTAAATTCACAAACATGAATCGGTTTTTATCGAATAAATACTTCCGAGCATCAAAACTATTTAATTGCTCATCAATTTAATATTACTTATTCTGGCATCAAACAATAACTATATTTCAAGTTCGACGAAAATGCGGCTCGCAATTCGTATAAGCTGGAGATTGAAAAAATTATTATTCAGCATTAAGGTCTGCTGTAACCTATATGGTCGTTTCATGTTTGTTTCACATTTTCATCGGTCCGAATTTCAAAATTTAATGTTGATATTATGTTGCTTGAAAACGCCGTTCATCTAACATTGATGTTCATATAATATTGGTTATTGCAAGAAAATGATAGTGAAAGGTAGGGCAAGACAGGTTAAGGTTTGATAATGAATATATTTCATAATTAACGAATCATCTTTACTTCTAAAATGTTTATTGGATATCCATCTTTTAATATATAACTATCATTAATAAAAATTTTCAGAAAATTATAAATTTTATTTAAAAATTAAAAAAAGGCATTTTTCCACCCCATCTTGCCCGACGGGCGGGGTAAGACAGGATATGGCCCTAAAAGTTATGCATTGCTTCTTCTGACAATTTTCCTCGATCCGTCTTACGTTTACAATTTTTAATCATTCTACAATATAAAGAAAAAAACAATGAAAATAATACTAGTCACATAAAGGAAAGTCATCAATATCACTTTGTTTTTGGATAATATTAAACAAAAGCTAAAAGTGAAACTAAAAACATAAATACAAACTAGAGAGTGTCTTCTATCAAATGGTATAGCAGTTTTTGAAATATTGTTTCGTATTTTGTAATAATCGTTTTTGCAATCTAAGAAGTTACATTATGTAGAATGTCTCAAAATCATTGCAGTCGAAGAATTGTTTTTTTTTTGTGGATTTATACACCTTAACCAATTTCTGTAGATTATGATTTAGCAGACAATAAATTTTCTTTTCAATTCGTTCGTCAACCGGAACATATAGTGACATTAGTTTTCACAGAAGATTATAAGATATAAGTCTGTTCGGGTAACATCTGATTGTCTACATCGCTAATTAGATGTCTGAAGAGAAAAATTGCGCTGAGTGGCTGTAGTCAATTATCAGACAGGATGCGCAATCTTGCTGCGCACAGTTACTCTACTTTCCTCTGTACAATCTTGCCCCTTCTCGTCTAATCGAAATAATATCAATAATTTTTCAAACACTGTTTACAAAAGTAGAAAATAAAATTTTTACCTTTACTATTAAACTTTGTTTCAGAAACACGCATGCATTCACAATGGAACTATTATAATTTAATACAAGTGTCATAAGTGAAAAAATGAGATAAGTCATTAGGACAAAATAACCCGTTTTCTCTACACGCGGAATTAGCTCGCCAGTCTAGGCGTGAAGTGGGCCGAATTTAAGGAAGGAAAAATTAAATGACAATGTGAGCGGAAATTTTACCTTATATTAATAAATTTATTCGATACTGATCAGATTTAATATTTACAATGATGAGTCTAGACGCGCAACATATATTTAAAAGTCGAAGTGCGCATCGCCAGTTATTTTATCTCGAAGGCTCGATTTTAACTGCGCGTGGAATTGTTCGAGGCAAAAGGTGATTCTATTACGTGCGGTGCGCTATCGCGGCGAGGATGTCGCGACGTACCGGTTGCTTGTCACGTTGGCTTGGTGTGACAATTAAGTACAGCGCGAGGGCGCGTACTGAATATCGCGAAGCGATTAGCGCGGATCGCGAGCTAGCCCGTGAGCGCAATCAATGAAGCAGGTCAATAAAAGACGCACGCGGTTCGGGAAGTAATCTCCGATTCGGCATGGATCCGGCGCAAAACCCTGAACTCGGCAATTTCGTGTCTTTGTCGCGGCGCTGGATGATGCAGCTATGCTGCTGTACTCGGATATTTCGGAAAGACGGCCCATGACTCTTCAGGCGTCATTCCGGAGTAATTCGTTTTCTGCGAGGAAAGTAGGATATCGGCAGCTAAGAACATTTAGCGACGGCCAAGACGCTTCGATCAGTACCGATGTCGGGATCAAAGTATCAAAACTCAGCGGACGGAAACGGTATGTTGGTTCCTGACGAAGTTCTCGGTGCACTAATTGCCGCTATTTATATCGCGAAATTAGCACTTTCGGGTTTCCTCGTAAATGTTCGCGCGCTTGCCGATTGTGTAATTATTTTGCTTTCGCACGGCGGGGAATTCGCTAGTTCCCCAACGGAGTGCGCATGCGTGCCGACACGGGTCTCGCTCGATCTTCTATCGGCCTAACGGCAGACTTTGTTTTTGGTGCGTTTAAATTAGGCACACCGTGCCCTGATGCCTTTTTAAATAAGGTGGCCTCCGATTGCTCTTCATCGGAAACGATGCGTGTTCTTTCAGGGTGCATCGTTACAAGAAAATAGCAAAAAAATATAAATTATGATTTAACTCAATAATGCAGCTGCCTACTTCGCTGGTTCGTGGTTAACTTTCAACGATCGAAGGGCCACATAACGCTTAATTGTGATTTTTCTATTCAGATCGATATAGGTGCTACCCTATTTTACCCCGTCACTCTGTCTTGCCCTACCTTCCCCTACCACATGCCTCGGTAATCGAATTGATAGGATGCCTGCACGGAATATAAATCCAGGTTCGAATTCTGGTTGAGGTAATATTTTTCGCAAAAGAAAACAGATTTTTTCTTCGGGATAGGGAGCATTTTAGAGATGCTAATTAGCATTATTAAAATTGATTTTCAATTTAATTATATGATAATACTGTTTATTTCAAGAGCTGTTTGAAACCTAAAGTAAGCGCAGTTCGAATCAATTAAAAAAACTGTAAAAATCACATATAAAATTTTATTTCAGTACCAAGATCTTGCTATGACCGTTTCAGCCCATCTTCTATTATTGTTCCGGAACCGTCTAACATTCGTAAGAATATCCACGAAGCGTTAAATGTCGCGCGATCGGATACATTGATGCGCGTCAAACGTCGACTTCGCGAATCACCAACATCCTCGCGACCGAGCCTTCGCGCATTACCGATCCTTGTCCCGCACACAATTCCTGAGCATTTGCGGTCCCTTTTTCGTCTACTCGAGTGCGCCGTTTAACGATTAGGCTCTATCGCGCATCCCCGCTACCACGCATCTATGCCGATACGCCCTGTCGTCTCGCTATTGTCTTGTTCCGGCTCTTGGTGAACACGCACACGAGTGAACGAAACCTCGACCTCCGTGTTGTGAACGAAATCCATCGAGCTTTGAACGATAATCCATTCCGCGAGCCATCTGCCAATGTTTAAGAATATCGTGTCCGCGATAATTTCTGTGCGTTCCGCGAATTGAAAGTGAGTTACTCACCGAATTCGACTGCCGTCGTTAACGCACGTGGCAACACGTGCTCAGATATTGTATACTTCCGGAGACTCTTAAAACGATATCTCGCGAACGGTGTGTCGTGCGACCGCGGTCGGATCTTGATCGCTGCGATCTTTCCTTTACTACCGTCGCGAGAAGATTTCCGTCGCGTTCGCGCGCAGCCATTTTGATCAAGAGCAAGATCTCCGTCCATTTACGTTTCGTCATTGCACACCGTTCATCGAGAAAGCTTTTTGATAATTGTTAAATTGACTTTGTTGTGGTGTTCCAAATATATAATTTATAAAGAGATTAGAGTTTGTTAACAGTCAAAACCTATCCCCTCTATTCCCGATTTAATAGAATCAACGTATCCTTCCGCAACAATTATATTTAATTTGTTGTATACAAAGCACGGTTTTAAATCTATATTATAATATATTATTTTATATTGTTTTATTTATTTTTTCTAAATATTTTGCTTTTTCTTTTTTATATAATTCCTCTATGTATACACGATAGTCATAAGTACTCTAAAAGATTTTAAGAGGTGGATTCCTTACACTAATTTAAGACAAAAACTTCATATGATTATATGAAGTTTTTGTCTTAAATTAGTGTAAGGAATCCACCTCCGAAACGACTTACAAGTCGAGCCCGCGACCAGTGCATCATCGATTTTAATAAAATTTTATGGGTATGTAGTATTCACTCATATTTACTACAATAAAGCCGTAAGTTGCGAAAATTAAGCATTCTCGAGAAAATGACGATTAAATATTTCCAGCACCTATAATACCGTTACAGCTTTTAACTTTTTTATAAAGTCTGGACAAAAAAGCAACAAAACCGTTTTACTCGGAGACTGTTGTAGATATGACGATTTTCCTAACGCCGGACGCTATGCCGCTGATTCGACAATCGTAACGGAATATTACACACCCATAAAATTTTATTAAAATCGATGATGCACTGGTTGCAGACTCCTCTTGTTAGTTTCAAAAATACAGTGTCGAAGGTGAAGAAAAAATTTCGTATTCCAAAAATTTCGAAAACCTCTCAGGTTATAATGATAAAACTTTGTGTATGTTAAACGTACATGAAAATAACCGAGTGGTTTTCGAAATTGTCCGAATTAAAAAAAAGTTTTTCTTTCTTAAAAATGAAAGTTTCCATCTTGAAGAATCGCTTCTTAAAATCTTTTAGAAAACTTAATGATCACTCTATGATAGTCATATACTCAGTGTTGCGATTCAATAACTTAAAATTATCTAAAAATAAATGATATATAAATGTATCTTATTGTAAATAAGATAAAGATGAAAACAATAAGATATATTGACTCGTGTTAAAGCAAATTCTTAACTTAAGGTTCTTCTCTACTTGTAATAAAGACAATTTGAATAAAACAGATTAATGAAATGGCTTTAAAACACTTGTAAAAATGAGTAAAGACTATCCTTTTTCCGCTTATTAGTCAGTAAATAGTTGTAAAAAGCACGTAAAGTGAAGCCTATTCAGACAGGAAAACACACGGATAGCTATTGAAAGGAGTGAAAAATGTGCTTTTATGTATAAAATTCAAAGAAACTTTACTTGCGGTCCATTTTTACGAATTTGGTAAATACAAGACAAGTCACATTTTCACAATGAAACACATAATAACAAAATGACATGCACAACAACATCTCATCGTCAATTTGTCACGTTTCACGCCTATTAGTTCTAATTTTGTCCGCAACGGAACCGTCAACGCGAAGTTCTCAGCTGAGGCGCCAGGAGCCTTAAAAGAAGGTCAAGAAACCCAAGCAAAATTAAGATAATTATAAAAGTAATGTATGTATTGAAACGACTCTTACATCGAGTTTTTCGCAAACAAAACATTTCGGCTTTACTTATTGTTAGCCTTTTTTAATCGTTCTACCTATTAAGACATAAATTAATCATAATAGTGAGAGCTACATTAAATATAAACTTTTATAATTTCATCGAGCACGCGTTTGTGCAATGGAAGCTATAATGATAATGAGAGCTTACATTTTTGGTTCAACATGTACAAAATACAAAAAAATTTTTTTAATTTCCGTCCAGTGAACCGTTTGTGCAGGAGCTACGATTTTTCAACACATTGCTCGTTTGGAGGCGAGAATGTGTTTCGTCCGGCTTCATGTGTCAAAATTAAAACGAATTTTCGTGAGTTATCTGGAAACCTCGAAAGAGTCTTGTGTAGGATGTCAAATTTTTCGTCTAGTTGTTTGACATGTCTGTATTTCTTAACAGAAGGAGATCTCGTGTTCGACTAATCAGAAATTGGAAATTGTTAAAGTTTAATATTTAATCAAAAATGTAGCTCTCACTTTTATCATTAATTTGTCTTAATAGATAGGACGATTGAAAAAGGCTAAGTAAAGCCAAAACGTTTCGTTAGCGAAAAACTCGATGTAAGAGTCGTTTCAATACGTACATTACTTTTATAACTATCTTAATTTTGCTCGGTTTTTGACCTTTTAAGTTAAGAAAGATAAAGATAATTTAATTTTCATTTATCTTGATAAAAAATATAATTATATAGTTTTATTTAATTTTTTAATAAAATCGCTGTTGAGTAAAACAGCAATTTAGGATATAAAAACAATATATTCATATTTTTTTATTTCTAAATCTTTGTTTTTTTAAAATAAAAGTTATTCAAATGATTTAATTTGACAAAAAATATTATTCTTTGGATTTGACTCAATACACATATAAAAATAAAAATTAAAAAATAAAAGGAATATATAATAACTCACACTATATAATGACTGACAAAATTTTTTGTAAAAGTTTTCGAATTTATAAATTTAGAATAATTTTCATAATACAGTACTACTGATCTGAGCTGCGGTTCGATATACACTAAAAATCTATTGTTAACATTATGTATATTATAGACTTTCATTGATAGTGCATTTTGCATACCCTGTTATCACTTCTAAAAGTTCTCCTATTAGGATAAATGGTCGATAAACTTGGAGGTTTAGCCTATGAACAATATTTCTTATTCTCATTGTTCACATTATCTTAGATAATTTGAAACAAATAACACCTCTTCTACAATAAAGATGAATATAGTATTATAATAATATAGATAAAGATGAAACTTCCTTATCTAGATGATTATCTACATAATTTTATATAAATAATGGCAAATACTGCAAATACATCGTACAGATTTTCGTTCACTAAAGTATTAGAACAAAAATTTGTAATGGCATATATACGATTAAACAAATCTATGTATAAATATTTAACATTATCTCTAAATTTCACTTAAACAATGCTATGAATTTTTGCCCTAACTCAATATTTTACTATTACAGTATTATACTACTAGACATTGTAAGATTCGTGCACAAATTTTTTTAAGTACCAAGATCCACTTTGACTAAATAAAGTCTTCTTCACTTATTAATTTATGTTGTTTATACAGGGTGTTTGTTAATGGTTATCCCCACGTTTTACCATAAGAGCTGATTTACCGCTGATTTACCGACAATTTTATATATAGTGTATATATACATATGTGTGTATATATATATATAAAGTGTATATATATATATAAAATCAGCTCTTATGGTAAAACGTTGGGACAACCATTAACAAACACCCTGTATATCAGTCAATTTTCACTTAATAATATTTATTTTACTACAGTTTTATTAACACACCGTTCTTATAATAGTTTCTTATATATTTAATAGCTTTATATTCTGATTTTAATATTTTCCCGAAAATTAAATTTTTATAAAGGTCAAATTTAAATCCAGCAATTCAAAACTATAAAAAACACCGATTTTTAAAAATTATAAAAATCGCTGAATCTATACTTGCCGCTTTGGAAATCGAAATCAGCCTATTTTATCCAGCATCCTTTCCATTATGGAAATAAATGTGTTACTTCGAAGATCTCTTTATATTAATATAGTTACGACATATTAAATAGTACTAAATCTGTTTTTTTTTAAGTATTACTCTTATTTAGATTGAATATTAAATTATATTGAATCCTATTATATACATAGTAGAATGCACAAATAAAATATATCAATTCAGATAGCAAAGCATAAACAAGGTTGTACAAATTTGTGATTGCTTACAATGCTGGCATATATTTATCTTCAATGATTTCGAGTATAACAACATGAAAGCAATACATTAAGGTCATATACAGGGTGGGATAAAAGTCCGGGTACACCCTCATAACTTTTGAACGAATCTAGATAGAAAGTTGAAATTTGGAGAGGTTATATAGGATCATAAAAGCTACTTTTTGTGCAGGAAGGCATCCACCCCCCACCTCCTGGGGGCACGAGGGCGGGGATGACTTAAAAATCTTAAATGGCATGATAGGTCAACTGAGAGCTCATTTTAAAAGTGTTTTAAAGACGAAAAGAACATTTTTTGAAAAAGTTCGCTACGACTCCCCAATCGAAAGTTATGATCATAAAATAAAAATTTGCATTTCATTGTTTATTGCGTTACCGTTCCTTGCGTTATCCAGGGTCTACAGCGAGGACGTGACGGATATCAGACCCCGTATGTGTGTGTGTGTGTTTGTATGTTTTTGATTGTTTGCTTGTGTAACGGAAATCAGGACTCCAGGGTTCGTCACCAGTATTTTGTGACTCCAAACCCTCTCCGTTTCACGCGCGCGCGCTGGTGTGGGTAGGTGGGTGATGTGTGTTTACAATAAGTGTTCGAATTGTCAACCTTCTACAATTTGACAGTGGGCCAGACGATTGTAAAAACTAGTTGTAACGTTTTGTAATATTTCGGGAGTAATTAATGCCACTTCGTCGATAATTCGTAGTCGCAAGTCGTTGAAATTTTGAGGTTTAATTCTGTACACTCGGTGTACAGAAATTTTTTTTAAATAACCCCAGAAGAAAAAGTCCAAGGGAAACAGATCAGGTGATTTGGGTGGCCACTCGATTGTGCCCCTTCTTCCTATCCATCTTTCAGGAAAAGTGTTGTTTTAAATATTCTGCACTTGTAATCCAAAATGTGGAGGAGCACCATCCTGCTGAAACCAAAGTGAATCAAAATCTGGACCGAAAATGTTGTGAAGTGTTGGTACAAAATCGTCTAGGAATATGGCCTCATACCTTTGTGCTGTCAGATTGCCATCAGTGAAAAATGGTCCTATTATGTGCTGTCCAACTATTCCCGCCCAAACATTTAGTTTTTGTGGATATTGGCTTTTGGATTCTCTCATCCAATGCGGATTAGAATCACTCCAATATCGACTGTTGTGTCTATTTACTGAACCATCTAACATAAATGTAGCTTCGTCTGAGAAAACAATCTTGTTTTGAAATTCCGGTTGATCATCAATTTTTTGCATCATTACGTCACAAAATTCGAGTCGGGAATCAAAATCATGTGCGACTAATTCCTAAACAAGATTTATTCTGTATGGGTGAAATTTGGAATTTTTGAGAACAGGCAGAACAGATTTATAGCTACAGTCATGAGAGACCAACTTTTCGCAACATTTTCGGTCCAGATTTTAATTCACTTTGGTTTCAGCAAGACGGTGCTCCTCCACATTTTGGATTATAAGTGCGGAATATTTAAAACAACACTTTTCCTGAAAGATGGATAGGAAGAAGGGGCGCAATCGAGTGGCCACCCAAATCACTTGATCTGTCTCCCTTGGACTTTTTCTTCTGGGGTTATTTAAAAAACCGAGTGTACAGAATTAAACCTCAAAATCTCAACGACTTGCGACTACGAATTATCGACGAAGTGGCATTAATTATTCCCGAAATATTACAAAACATTACAACCAGTTTTTACAATCGTCTGGCCCACTGTCAAACTGTAGAAGGTCGACAGTTCGAACACTTATTGTAAACTCACATTCACTCACCCACCCACACCAGCGCGCGCGCACACGCACACACACACGCGCGCGCGCGTGCGTGAAACGGAGAGAGTTTGGAGTCACAAAATACTAGGGGAGTGACGAACCTTGGAGTCCTGATCTCCGTTACACAAACAAACAAAACACACACACGGGGTCTAGTAACCGTCACGTCCTCGCCGTAGATCCTGGGTAACGCAAGAAACGGTAACGCAATAAACAAGGAAATGCAAATTTTTGTTTTATGATCCTAACTTTCGATTGGAGAGCCGTAGCGAACTTTTTCAAAAAAGGGTTCTTTTCGTCTTTAAAACACCTTTAAAATGAACTCTCAGTTGACCTATCATGCCATTTAAGATTTTTAAGTCATCCCCGCCCTCGTGCCCCCAGGAGGTGGAGGGTGGATGCCATCCTGCACAAAAAGTAGCTTTCATGATCCTATATAACCTCTTCAAATTTCAACTTTCTATCTAGATTCGTTCAAAAGATATGAGGGTGTACCCGGACTTTTGTCCCACTCTGTATATTGCCAGTAGTGATTTAGTTTAATGATGAAACAGTAGAGAAAAGTCATCAATACTGGCACATTGTTCTCAGGTAATATTTCTTGAACAAAAACTAAAAATAAAACTTTGTAATTATGAATACAACTAGAAAGTATCTTCTATTAAATGGTACAACAATTTTTATAATACTGTTTCGTATTTTGTAACAATTGTTTTCGCAACATAATCCAAAAAAAGCATCTTGGAAATTGAGCCCTAAAACTGGCATAGTAGGCATTAATGGTAAAGTTCAGACACAGCCCTGTAAAGGAATTAATTATGAAATAAATTGAAAAAATTGATAAAAGTAATAAAATATATTTTTCGTTGTAAACAACAAGGTTTATAAAATTAAAAAATTCAAATTAAATCTTTCCATTATATGTATATTTTTTGCATTATTAATGTATATGTAGCTGTTGTATCAGACGTTATTTTTCCTCCTTTAAGGTATTAAAAAAATTTTTTTTAATGATTGCATCTGTCAACATGATACTTGAAGATTTTGTAATTACTAACTCTGTTGTCACGGAGTTTTACGCTGCACAGCAATGTTTTATTCCAAACTGCACTACGAGAAAAATATGAAAAAAATATAGGGGAGACCAGGACAATTCGTTAGGCGAGGTTATTCGAAAAAATGGAAATATCTTTGAATGGGTATATGTTAAAAATTTACTTTAAATACTGTAAACGCGTCCTAATGTAACGACGCTGCCAATAAAGTTTGTGACGGCGTTATATTGAAGTCATGGCAGTAAAAAATGTATTTTGCGACGGTCGAAGTACATTCTGACAGTCAGCATTTCTTCAAAATTAGATAAATAAAATTCTTTTTGAAAACTTTGAATGTATCGTGTCCAGTTGAATGTATTTGAAACATTTCGTGTTTACTTTTTGCTGTGTGATGTCTATTTTTGTCGATCATACGCAAAAATGTCCACAGTTGATGTCGGGGCTATTCGTAATATCGAACACTGGGGTTATTCGCAATACTGATTGCAGCGTCTTATGGATAACCCTAACCTACGTTACGCACGTCTACGTTACGCACGTTAAGCATTGAGATAAACTGAACGAAACAGCAGTTCTTCATTGATTTAGTTCAAACTTGGTAATATTGTGTATTTTAATACATAGAACATGAATATGAATGAAAAATCATCTATCTTAAGCAGGTAAAAAGTTATAAAGCGTTAAAGAATGACGCTTATAGGTTAGGATATCTGTCACTATTGTACGTTTGCATTTTTTTTTTAATGTAACATTTCTTTATAATACTATATATTTTTATTTTAATACAACAAAAACAGCTTTTTTACATTTTTCTTTTTAAAACACAAATTTCAGAATATTCCCGAACTGGTTTCGAATTACACCAGGCTTGGGGCTATTCGAAATACTTGGCACTGGTCGACATTTTTACATGTAGTTCAAAGCAAGTACATTTCCGCGTTTTATTTATAACAGCATTGTGAAGGGGAAGATTCAACCTTTCAAACCGTCCAACTTTTTTTTTAATGAATACAGGACTCAGGAGGTGCAAAAGAAAAAAAAACCTAACGAATTGCCCCAGTCTCCCCTATATATAAACAAAAATTTTAGGAAGCTACAAACATGTTAAATGTTCTAATATTATCAATATATTATATTCACTATTGTTTAAACTATATAATTTGAAAGAGAATTTCATGCAAATTTTATTTTGCTTTTTAAGATGAAGTTTGTTAACAAATTTTACATAAAGTTATAAATGCATAAACTATAGGTTAAAAAATTTTTAATTATCTAAGTATATCACGTTTTTAATTTATATTATTAATTAATTTATATATTTATAGCTATTATTTTATATAATTTATTTATATTATTAATTTATATACAGTGCAATTTTTGTTTCCAAAAAATAAAAGGATACCAGAATTATAGAATTTTAATAGAATTATAACAGTAATGGCTTTCTTCTAGTATCAAAATTATCTTATATTGTTGACAAAATGATAGCATTGTATGCTTCCATAAATTATTATGACAACATAATGGTAATTAGTAAAATTTTAAAACAATTTCAGACTATGATAAATTGCTTGCAAGTTGTTACCCAAAGTTGTCATATGAAGGCATCAATTTAACGATAAACACAGATTCAGTTGCTACAATTCTGACAGTAACAACCCAGATAGACAAGCATGCTGGACATAGAATGCAAACATTTTATGATGCCATTATGACAGCATA
>QKQZ01025276.1:0-33778 GCA_003595255.1 Solenopsis fugax
CACCAGATCGCGAGTGCGCCGCGGCGGCCGATCTAGCGCCGCGAGGGGTAAGCGTCGTCCCATCCATTCGCCCTCTCTGGCCCTCTCGCCCGCGAGTTCGACTCCCAGTGATCGCGAATCGTCCTCAATGTCCACCTCCCGAGTCAATTCCAAGGGCTCCGTCGCTCCGTCGACCTGTCCTGTCCGCACCTCGCCGCCAATTCCAAGGGCTCCGATATGTCCTGCGGCCGATTTGTCAATGTGCAATGTTCGCTCGGATCACCTCGCTACTCCACACAACTAGCTCCTTTCCCTGTCAGTGTCATCGATAAGATTCACGAGATAACCGTATTCAGATTAGCTTGACGCGCAGTGAAAATTGACTCCTCGCCGTTGCCGAACGGACGGATCTTGGTTAATCGTCGAATGACACCGTGGGAAAATCTCCCGTGATCGTCATCGGGAGGAAGCTCCAATATATTCTATTCTCTCCTTTTCTTTTTTCCGAAGATTTAAATCTATGCACGAATGTTTTTAATAACTTTCGGACGGATTAGCCTTGAGATTTGGAATGTCCTCGATCGCGGATAAAATGTATTAAGAGAATTGATTCTTGCGTCTTATTTATCTGTAGTTATGATATCGTGATTCATCCTTCCTGTAAGCGTATATGTCGCTTGAACGTGATTGTGAACATAACTGATTGTGCTATCATGTGTTTTTGTTTTAGGATTTCTCAACCGCGACACTTTAAAACTTATCATTGCAGTTTCTCACTCATAATGGACCATGTGCAAAGTACGAGCAAACATACGAATATGGAGTTCGTGAGGCAATCATACATTGCCTGTAATACTCTTTCTCAGGTCAGATCTATAACACTAATTTAAGAGTATTTTAGGAAAGGAAAAAGAATTATTCACTTAACACTAATAGTTGTTCTGCTAAATTTTAGGGGGTGTCATGGAAATATCAAAAATTCTGGCTACTATAGACTTTCCAGTGCACAGCTGAAACAAACGAAATCTGACATGGACTCCCCGCCATCATGTTCGCTAAGCGCTGGGCCTCTCAGTGATCTTGGTAGCAGTGGCCTGGGGGGTTCGATATCCAGCGATTCCGTTAGAGCGCATCTTGCGATGGAGGTACGGACGATCCTTTGATTTCGATCATTAAAGATACCTTTTTGTGGGCGCACACACACACACACACACACACACACACACACACACACACACATTTAATCTCTGAAATGAAATTTCTGTCAGATGCAGGAGAGTGACTTAGAGAGCAAGTCTCTATCGCAAGATTCTTTTGATTATTCGGATGGTATGTGCGGTGAGAATTTCAACACCTTGAAGAAGGGTCCAGGCTGGGGCGATGCAGACGGCAAGTTAGAAGTCGAAGTGGTCGATGTGGCGATCAAGCCACCGCCAGAATTTCAGGATAGTCCATCGCCACCAGACTCAGAATCTTCATCGGTGCCGATTCTGAACTACGCGCGATTAATGCGACGCCGAATGCCGCGCTGGATCGACGACTTTGCTGAGAATCTGGTACAGTCGGTGATAGAGGAAGCGCTGGCAATCTCCTGCCGTATCTCCTGGCCGGAAGGAAGAATCGCGCCTATTACAAATCCGGTCTCAGTGGTGACTCGGTCACAACAGACCAATCCTAAACGCATGTGGGATCTAATGACACCACCAGTATGCCAGGGCGCTGCCACCATCACTATTACTCCATACAATACGCTGAACCGGCCAAACTCGCGCTGCTCGCTAGCCTCCTCACGACTGTCCAGCTCGCACAATTCCATCAACACTACTGGGCTCGGCCACAAGGCTGACGATAGCAGCTTCATTACATCCGCGATGTCGCACGATGTGTTGACCACAAGTGAGATTAGCGATATGTACAATGTACCCTTTGACTCAGACATTTACACAGTGCCGATCGATGTGGTGCGGCCGCTGCACGATCTGCGAACGCCACAGCGGCCTAAACGGCATCGGCATCATCGCAAAAGACGACGAAACGTTTCTGCGAGTTCGCAGAGCGAGCTGGAAGCACATATCCAGCAGGCACGTCATTATTGTGGTAAATCCCGTGCCATTACACATGTTATCAAATCGCAGCGTTTGCTGGCTGATGTGTGCTGTAATGACGGCAATCCCGGTGTCGGTGGTGGCGGCGGTGGTGGTGCTGGTGGTGTTAGCGGCAGTGGAAATGCCGGCGGAGGTAGTGGTAGTGGTAGTGGTGGCGGTAAACGACACAGCGTGCCGGGCACTTCTGGTCGTCACGGAGTCAGAGCATCAAACGGACATGCACATAACATTGGCGAGCCGATCCACATGACCTTGCATGAGGTACGACAGTACCTACAGACGTTGTATTCGAGCTCTAGCGATTCTAGCGAGAATAAGATCAAACGGGATAAGGCTCCTCTGCTGTGTCATACGCCAGTGCATCTCGCCGCGACGCCCAAGGCTCTCAGTGTAAATAATAATAATAATAGGTAAGTAATAGATAATTTTCATTGATACCACAGTGAAAGAATGTTTTTTTTTCTTTTTTTTCGAAAATACTATTGAGCTTTCGTTCTGTACTATTTTGTTCCATTTACTTTTCATATTTAAAAAAAAGTTAGATTCCAAAGTTCTTGGCTACTGTCAATTTGGCTGTAACAATAATCTAATAATATCTAATGCTGTCTATTAATAGGTATAACAGTAATGCGCACACGGACTCGTCCACGGACACGCCGGTGTCCAACAAGAGCACTAGTAATGGCCTGATGATCCACCATCATAATAACAACAATAACAATCATAACAACAATAACTCTAATAATGTAAAGAAACACAAGAGGAACGCTTTCGTCGGTATTAGGCACAAGAAAGCGCGCGACGAATCGCACAAGGAGAAGAGCGAATCCGAGCGAGAGAAGATGAAGAAGAGTCAGCGTAATTTTTCACTGAATCTGAAGCAGACTCTTTGTAACATCTTCCGATTTCGACGACTAGGCTCTCCAGATCACTTTGTGGAGAAACGAAATAGTATCGTGCAGGGAGAGATCGTTGAAGAGGAAGAGGGCGTTGATTCCGACCAGCACACAAATAATAACAACACTGCTCCGTCTGAGGTAGAGTCGTCCGCACAGAAGCTGCCATTCTTCAAGCGCGCTCTGCCACCTCTACCCAAGAGTAATAGTCAAGTGGGTGTAGAGCAGGCGGAGGAGGCTCTTACAGCAATGGCGCCTAAATGCGAGTCTCCGAACTCGGTGCAGCAGCAAGTTCCGCCGCCTATCGTGCGACCGGAAGAAGATGCTGCGGAGGACACGAGTATGGATTTTGCAGCTAGTATCGAGAAAGTGAAAGATGTATGTAAATTTTATTGTTTCTTTCATTGAGTTAATCTTGATAGTAGAAAGAAATACAGAAAATATTTTATGGTATACCCCGTTTTTTTTTAAACAGTACGGATGGTATTGGGGACCTATATCCGGTGAGGCGGCGGAGAAAATACTGTCCAACGAACCGGATGGCTCGTTCATTGTGCGAGACAGCAGTGACGATCACTACATATTTTCCTTGTCATTCAGACTCAACAGTTGTGTGCGACACGTAAGGATAGAACACGATCAGGGTAAGTTGTATCACATTATATATTACATAAGATTCCTAATGAAAAGCATGAACGTTCTAAATCTATTTCTTTTTTGGCACACAGGTAATTTTAGCTTCGGCAGCTGCACGAAGTTCAAGTCGCACACCATCGTTGACTTTATCGAGAACGCGGTCGAGCATTCACGCAGTGGTCGCTATCTCTTCTTTTTGCATCGACGACCAGTTTTAGGCCCGATGCGAGTACAGCTGCTTCATCCGGTGTCACGTTTCAAACAGGTACAGAGCCTGCAACATACGTGCAGATTCGTCATCCTGAAGATGGTGCGCAGGGATTTGATCCCGACCTTGCCGTTACCCCGGCGGCTCATCGACTATCTCAGCACGCCCCATTATTATAGCGAGCAGTTGGCGGCCGAACAGGACGACCGAGCTGAGTCGCCGGTTAGTTCGTCGACCGGTGAACTGGAGAAGATCTGCTTCACGCCGCAGGGTCTCTCGTGAGGTATAGCTTTGTGACTTTTCCCTCCTTCTCCGCTCCGCTCTCCGTGCAAAGAGATACTTGCGCCAAACGTCGCCCGCGGCGTTAACGTAAATTTAATTCGCGGTTTAATTAAATTTTCGCAACATGTAAAAATTTACATCGCCGTTTGATACAGATTCCGTTGATATACAGAAATTTAATAGGTCGCTGAATTAAATTTCGGCTTAATATAATACCGAATTTCATTTGTAGTTGTATTAAAATATCATACTGATACACAATAATTTATTTCGCAATTCAATTAATTTTTTCTTTACATTTTTAAATCTGTTTTGATCGAGTTCAGTGCATAAGAACTCAATTTCTTAACTTAATTAAATATATGTTGAAAAAAATTTAACATTTGCTATTGAATTCAATTTTGATTAATATAAAGGAATTTAAATGATAGTTAAATTGAGTTATCGTTAATGTGCGGAAATTTAACTGATGATCAAGTTAAATTTTCACATGCCGAAATTTAATTCGTGATTTAATTGGATTTTTGTTATTGTCGATGACATAATGTACGGTTAATGATTTTGCGCTTGTGATTTTGACGATTTATGGCGTATCGATTCGTAAAGTGAGTATTGTGATTAAACTTGAAAGTAGAGGAATATATAGAAAAATTTTCGTGTGCACCATATATCTAGAGCTGCAAGTTATGGTCGTCTCAAGTTATTTGATTTGATTGTCGAGGGAAAGGAATTGCAATTTTATTCTGTTTTAATAGAAGTCGATATTGCATATTGCAATATTCATTCATTGTATGTGCTAGGCTGAGACGTTTTGAGATAAGAGTTTTCTTTCTCGAGTAAACGCGATTCTGCAGCTTGCATTGCAGCCTAAATATAAAACTGTTTGCGGAATTAACCGCGTCATTAACCAAAGTGGCTAATTGAGGGGAGATTCGTGACGAAATCATTTCTTAATCTCTCATCAAATGTTACCTAAGAATCACATCTCCGTTGTTAATTTTTGCAGTACAACTTTAGAAACAAAGAAGAGACGCGCGCCGCGACCGAGCTGAGCGTAAACAAATTCTGTATAGTCCCTTCTAGTTCAGTTCCTTTTTATCGACTATAACGAATGGCAAGATTACATGTGACATAAACCACGCACAAAATATCCGTTTATACGTACACATATAAGTACATATATAAATATACATACACACGTATATATATCGAAAGAGAGAGAGAGAGAGAGAGAGAGAGAGAGAAAAAGAGAGAGAGAGAGAGAGAAATGGACACACATACACACAGTGGTCGGATACAAACTTTTCGCGTGCCATACTTGCCATTTTCTGTTCAAGTTTACGCAAATTAACATTGATATTTTGTTGTAACGTTGAAGATTATATTTAGCCTTTATTCGTTGCAGCCGTGCTTCCTGTTAAATTCGATAGTATATAGAATATTTTATAATTCTTCATTGTCTTTGGAATCGATTTGATTGATTTAAATTGACCAATTGCTAGAAGATCAAATCAACAAGATAAAAGCATGTGATAATGCGAATCACAGTTTGTGGAAATTCTTAAATTTTTCTTTTACGAATCGATTACGCGAAACTATTGAAAGTTCTCGATTGTAAAAACTCACAAATATATATAACCAACGACAATTCTGGCAACATATAAAGAGTAGCTAAAGTTGCAAGGCGAAATTCGAATGTTGCATGATTTCTCGTTCGTTTAAATAATCAATTTAAGATTTGATTTAATTGATATAGAAAAGAAAGTAGTGAAACATTAGTGACTACTGGTGCTATGCGAAATTATACTCTTCATTTTCGTACGCTATTAAAATAATCGCGCGTTTATTTTTGTGCTCAAACAAGTTTGAAACATAGCGTCGTGCAATAACAATCATCGAAATTAATCAGATTTTATCGCAATTCTAGTTATATTTTTATATTCTTTTAAATTTCAATTGTACATATGATTTTGTTTGAATTATTAATTATTTTAAAAATTAGTTACTTTTAAAAATTATTTTTAAAAGTTATAAAAAAGTGACACAAACTTTCTCTGCAAGCTTTTTCGGAAGTAGATATTCATTCCGACCAATTTTCAATGTTCCCTAGAGCTTAAAACAATGTGGCATTAGTATTGCTGTAGCTCTTCCAAAGGAAAACTTCCTGTTGCAAGTTGTAGCCGAAAATCGTGAAGATACGTTCATCGCTATATAGATCCCCTTTCTCATTCTTTCAACATTCATCGATATCGAGGAGTGGTTCGTTGATTGATTTATTACCTCGAGTAATGCAAAGTGAACACGATTATGTTTGTCTAGGAAGTGTGTCGCTTGAAATTCCGTTTTTGCGCTTTGATAAATTCGCAGAACACAGTACGCATACACAGATACCACACGCGCAGACACGCATACACGAACAAATTTTGTACCCAGTATTCACCAGGTAGATTTTGCAATACGATTACTATTAATATTAAAGAGATCGTCCAGGGGGACTATGGCGAGTCCTGCGTGGGGTTTGTAAGGCATGTGCGTATAGTTAATAATGGTACCACAATACCTCACAGTCACAGAGGGAGGTATACGTATATAGTGCAGAATTAGTAAGGTTTTATAACGAGCGTATTTACATCGACATAAGTTGCACACATCTACACACGTTCTCACACACGTACACACACACACACACAACACAGACACACGCGCACGACAGACGTGTGATTTCAACTACAAGGAAATTCTAGTTGTAAGGGAGCGTGAGCGTCTTATTTGATAAGATTATGTGTTAAGGGTCAGTTGCATTAACAGGCTTAATTAATTAATTAATTGACGCGCGACAACAGATGGTAATCCAAGCTAGTAGCGAATTAAGAGACAAACCTTCGATTAACTGCGTTAACTTATGTTAATTTTAAGTTTAGTTAACTATCGTAACTTAGTTGATTTAAACTGATTTAAATTAAATTTAATTTAATTAAGTTTCAATCTTGTCTTAATCTAAGTCAACTTAATCGAGTTAGTTTAATTTAAATCGATTTAAATTAATTCAAGTTAAAATTTCGATTAGCGCTAACGTTAGTGCAATCGTCTCTGAGATTTAATTGTACCTTGATTAATTAATTCTCTGTAAATCATAGTCTTAGCGAGTAATATAGATAAGAGAGAGAAAGTTTATTTAATTACAAATATTAATTGATATTTTCGTTAACCGCGGTTGATGCAACCGGCTCTAAGAAATTAATTGTAAGAGAAACATAGCGTTCTGCGCCAAGCGGGAGAGGCCTCCAAGGCTGCAGCGTGTCGGAGCTAAATATAATAATCGGAAAAGAGAGTATTGCCAAGTGCAATATTAATCTTGATATTTAATGACATTTTCTAAAATAATCACTCGAAATTTTAAGGACAAATAACGAAGGTCGAGTTTAATGCAAAATACGGCACGCTCACAGCCCAAGAGAGGCTCGTAAAGGTAGCTCAAGTCTCCGTCTCCGATTGTCGATTGCGTGATTAGGCGACGGGAAGTGTATGTGTCAAACGTTTTTGTATATTTGTAACATTTTCGTCGTCGTCGTCGCGCGCGAGCACGTGCGGCGCCGTAAGGAGGGATTGCTTTTGAATGTACACTTCTTCTAGCGAAATGTGATATTACTGATAAACGGACGCGGCCACAATATTAGATCTGTCTCGCGACAAGCGAAACACTGCAAACGTTAAACGAATCGAGCGTTCATATACAGACTGTCCCGGCACTGTTGCGTACTTTGCTCTCGATTTTCCGACTAGCTCGCAATGAATCTTTAAAGCGTGATATCGGCGTGATATCTTGCAAGTGAAATGAAGCTTCCGATCCTGGTTGTGAAAAATGTGGCAAATTCGTTCGGAGGCCCGATCGAGTTCCGATAAAGATTCGATTATCGATCGGTGTTACTATCGCTTGGCACAGAATGTAAAATGCATCCTCTCTCGTATGCCAAAGTATGCAGCTGTATCCAGAGTACAACATCTGTGTATTTTCGTTCGGTGTTAAATACGTAATTTTGCGATTATTTTTGAATTAGGTTTTTAGGTAGGTATATACGCAAAATTTGGCACAGAAATTATTGAAGGATTATATATAAGAAAAGGGATCAAAGAATTAACCCTAGAAAGCTAATTATTCTTTTTTAAAGTTGTTTATAACCATATGCTTCTCTGAGGCGTATATTCGAAGAGAATAAAAAAAAAGAATATGCGAAAATTTACTTAGTTGACTTAATTTTGTATCTAATTAAAATGTTAGCGTAACTTTAAAATTTAGAAAATCTGACTTTCAGGAATCCTGAAAGGTTTTCAAATCTTTCCAATCTTCAGGAATCAGAACAACCTGAATGCGAATATATATGTCTCAGAGATGTATGTACAAATAATGTCCTAGGGTTAAAAAAAAATGTACAAGATGTTGTACTTCGGCTGTACGAAACAGGTACATTGAAACCTTATTATTTACATATAATTGCCGAATGCTAGTCACAAATACTGCATTTTCAGTTGGATTTCAGTATTGTTTATTAATAAAATATCAATTCACGTGCGAAATCTTGTATTTATTCTTATTGACGTTTTAATCCAAGTAAAAAAGGAAGAGAGTGAGAAGGAACAAATTGCAAGGGTCTGAGTACAAGGAACAAATACGTTCACTTGCTAAAGCATTGAATGAAAGTAAAGAGAATTAAACTTTAAATTTTCGGTAGATATTTCGAGCCTTGCCAAATTGGCTCTTTTGATATTATCCAGACATGACTAAGCATCGATAAAGCTCGAAAGAAATATGCTCGATAAAGAGCTGATAATTTCGAATCGTGGACTTGTCTGATCCTTGAAATCATACCCGCAATTCGATCGCAAAGATCATCTACTGTATACGCGACGAGGTGTACTCATTTATTTCTTCTAGTCTAATTGCAGGGTGTTTTACATAAAGCGACGCGTCTATCTGCAAAAAAACATTAATAATAAAAAAAGGAATTTGCTACGGAATTTTTCTGGAAAAAGATTTTAATGTCTTTAGGATTAAAAGAAAGACTTTTTCTTTCAAATTAATCGTTCGGCTACTCGGAGTGGGACACTTTAAGTGGGATACCCTGTATGTCTTTGTCACCAAGTTCGATTGTTATCAGAGCGGAATGTGCACGATAATCAATCTGCTGCGGACTTCTTGATTTTTGTAAATACAATGCGGCAATACACGTTCTGGAATTTCTATCAGGATCGTGCTGACGATCTCTCGATCGGCACTCGCATAATTCCATAAATGTAAAAGTAAGATAACTGACTGCGAGAGTAATTTTATAATTTTGTTCTAACAAAGTTATGAATCTTCTAAAACAAGTTTTTCAGTGAAAGAACCACTACTCTGCTTATTTTCATTACATACATCTTTGTAAAATATTATAAACATATTTATTTAACCTGTATTTTTCTTTGAATATTAAAGAACATTCAAATACATTAATTGATAATGCGTTTTCGCCGATATACATTTACATGCGAATAATGTAACACCATATGCGAATGTGATAATTACTTTAACATCGCCGTAGGGTAATTTGTGGGATCAGTTGATAATTTTAAATACTAATATATATATATACTTAACGTCAATCACGCACCCGAACACAAGAAACGAATCCTGTCCTTCGTTATCGATTTGTCACAGTGAAATGTGTGGTACATGTAAGCGTATGAGATAATCGCGTATGTATTTGATTACCCATGTTTGTACTGCAATGTTGAAAATAAACATTTTTTGAGATTAACTCTTTTGATTTTCGTATTGAAGACCAAAGTTTTGCTCCTTTGTATACTGTAAAATTCATGACAGGCTAATATACATTTCCGTGCGCAAATAAACAATGAAACATACGAAGAATTATTCGCATAGATGGGATTCATTTGATAAATAGGTAAAGATTTATTGTTTCCTATAGGAATGCCATCAACCGAAAAAAATAACAATGTACCACCATTCCCGAGTTTCTTTTCTCTTCAATAGAAAATTTTATTTTAAGGTGGAATACCCAGAGTCTTTCTCACCAGCTTTTGAGCTATCCTCTCGAATTCCTTGCGATCTTCCCTCCACATTTTGGCAGCATCCACATTAGCACCACTCTCGTCATTTGGTTCAGCCAACATGCTTACTACACTCAACAGTATCTTTTCCACACTCTGCACTGGACTCCACCTCTCCGCACTGCTTTCGTAACCCATTGGATCGTCACCAGGTGCATGCAGTATGCTTATGCAGACTCTTCCATCTGAATAGACTGGACAGAAAAAGAAAAGAAAAGATACAATTTCATACTCATAATTGATGGAAAGTTCAATGTTGCTATATAATTAATAATTTTTGATAACTGAAATATATCTTATTTCATGTTTAATAGCAAATATCTTACTGTTGGGATGAAACATCTCACAGGTGAATTGCATCTTTGGAGGGCTTAATGGATAATCCGGGGGAAATATTAATTTCGCTGGGAACACTCCACCTTCGAAGCATGTGCCCTCTGGCCCACTAAAAATTTCATCAAGATTGATACTGACAGATAATTCATTAAAGAACTTGTACACATGTATCATTCACTATTAAATGTACATATTTGGTTTAAGTGCGAAAAAAAACAGAATAGAAAGACTATGAATGACACAACAAAGAATGAGTCGATAGTGGAAGTTTTTCTGGGAAAAAAAAAACCGAAGAAAGACGTACGTGATAAGGGCCTCCCATTCGAAAAAGTTTTCCTCGTTAATCGGACCGGCAATGATGCCTTCCGGTGGGTTCAAGGTTAGCTCTGCAAGATTGTCATAGTGCAGGCATTACTGCTACGCGGGAAAAGTCTCGCGTAACATGATTAATGAGGTAACGCGGCGTACGAGATCAAAAAGCCGATTCTCACGTTTGTACTCCGCCATCAGTCGTCTGAGTGCCGAGCCTGCCATCGTCTCGACCATGCAGATGATCCGTCAGCTGTTGCGAAACGTCACCGTCGATGAACAGGCGACTTCTCCCGCTCAAGACCGATTCTGAAGAGCGGCCGCGGTGGCCGGGATCATCGCAAATTGTTGATCCCAGCTAACCTGACGATCCTGTCGTGCAACGTGCGAAAAAGTTTCTCTGCCAAAACGGAAGATTCGAATCAGCTGTTTACCCTTAATCTCTAACCATGAAGTAGGATAAGGAGACCGAACTTCATGCTCAGAGAGTAGCAAAAGTGGATCCGAATTTCGTCGTAAAAATGAGTTCGGTTTTTGGTCACTCGCGTCGCATGAAACGTTAATTCTCCCATTTCTATTGCTTCTTTATGTAACATAGACAACCAATAGAAATACAGAACCAATAGAAATGGGAGAATTAACGTTTCATGCGACGCGAGTGACCAAAAACCGAACTCATTTTTACGACGAAATTCGGATCCACTTTTGCTACTCTCTGAGCATGAAGTTCGNTCTAACCTAATCCACTCGTCTTGCGCCTGCGCTATTCTGCCCACCGCTCGCACACAACCGCGTGATTGTGTAAAATGCACTGCGGCTGCGTACCAAAACTCCTCACGCGAGTGGCCGAGTGGCGACGTCGCGTCGTCGGCGCGTTCCGAAACGCCAGTCGCACAAGGCGCATCATCTCTCTAGGGATTTTTGAGAGAAGAGGTTTCAGCTGGCCAGTTCTGTGCCGTCATTCGTTCATTTATTTCGCGGCGGCTAGAGAGTACGTCGCACAGCCAATGACGAGGCGAGATGAAACGCATCGATTTCCAGACCGACACACGACAGAACATCTGAAGAGTAGGCTAGAAGCCAAAATGACGGCGAGTCTGCAGACTTGTTTAAGGGCATCCTGAATTTTACAGTGACAACATTGTTCCAAGAAGATTCGTACGTATCGTATGTTCCGCGAAATGCGTCCGAGTTGTCTGTAGGCTAACCCGCAACGTTATTTCGGCGTCGATATAATTCACGAGCAATTCGATACATGCTCCGCAGTCTCGCGTAATTATATGGGACTAGCGAGTGGTGGTGGTGAACGAAAAAAGATTCGACACGCCGCGGCGGAACGACATTTCACGTTTTCCGATTTCGACGCGTAATCACGGTACGCACGGTCGAACCGAAAGATTCGCCGCGATGGTATGAGCGCGTCGGTGATGATTACAACGGTAACGGAGTAGCCAGCGTGATATCATCGATAGGCAACGTTTGATGTTTTGACTTTGAAGGTTACTAATTGACAAATCGTTTCAGCAGTTTAACAGGCGCGAACGGCCTGTGTTGTGCACTCGACTTCTCAATATCTTGAGAAGAAGCTGAGCATGGCTTCGGCAATACTGCAGGTGAGAGACAACGTATCTGTATTTGAAGGAGGCGAGATTGCTAACATATCACTGAATGACTGACAATTTTACAGAAAGCTATAGATCTTGTGACAAAGGCTACAGAGGAAGATCGTAATAAGAACTATGAGGAAGCCCTCAGGTTGTATGAGCATGGAGTCGAATACTTTCTACATTCAATTAAATGTACGTTCAGTAGCAAGTATCTAATATTTAGTATTAACTCTAAAATGCTCTGAGTTGGTCTCATCATCTGTGATTAGGAGCTCAATCAATTAAATTTATGAATTGCCAACTGCTAAACTTAAAACTGATCATATTGCTTTTTTTGTCCATTTTCTATACATTATACTTTATTTAAAATGTAATACTTTTAATTAATAATTTTTTAATTAAAATTAAAATTAGATCAAGATCAGTTTTTTAAATTATTAAAAAACTGACTTTAATTTTTTATTTTTAATTATTTTATTATTAAAAAATATCACTCAATGATAATTCTAGGAATAACTATTGTTAGGATATGGCAAGCTTGTTGATGGAAATAACTAGTTCATTAATGGTACCACTTGTATTTTATAAGAGTGCAATCATATTTTAAATTAACATAATTGGTTTAATAATGGATTTCAGATGAAACACATGGAGATAAAGTGAAGGAAAGTATAAGAGCAAAATGTATGCAGTATTTAGAGAGAGCAGAAAAATTAAAGGAATATTTGAAGAAGAATAAGAAAAAGCCAGTTAAGGCTGGAGCAGATAACTCCAAGAGCGAGGATAAGAAGAGCGACAGTGGTGACAGTGATTCTGACAGTGACCCTGAAAAGAAGAAATTACAGAGCAAATTGGAAGGCGTTATAATGACCGAAAACACAAATGTTAAATGGAGTGACGTAATTGGCCTTGATGGAGCCATAGAAGCTTTGAAAGAAGCTGTTATTTTACCTATGCACTTCCCACATCTCTTTACTGGGAGACGCATACCTTGGAAAGGTATTCTGTTATTCGGAGTAAGTAATTTATATCTAATTATATGTATATCTATGACTTAAACATGTATATCTTGGCTTGAAGTATATTCTGAAACTTTAATTCACTGTTTAGCCACCAGGGACTGGTAAATCATATTTGGCAAAGGCAGTGGCGACGGAAGCAAATCAAGCTACTTTCTTCTCTGCGTCATCGTCAGATTTAGTAAGCAAGTGGTTAGGAGAGTCAGAGAAGCTTGTAAAAAATCTGTTTGAATTAGCGCGGCAAAAGGAACGTAGCATTATATTTATCGATGAAATAGATTCACTCTGTTCGTCGCGTTCTGACAATGAGTCAGAATCCGCTAGGAGGATAAAAACAGAATTTCTAGTTCAAATGCAAGGTAAAATTTCAAAATTATGTCTACCTCATGCTATCAGCTTTTGCTAAAGTAAACATAAATCTAACTGGACCAATGGCTTTATTATGTGTGTACAACAGGTGTAGGGAACCATAATGAGAATATACTTGTGCTGGGAGCGACCAACATACCTTGGGTCTTGGATTCTGCAATTAGACGAAGATTCGAAAAAAGAATTTACATTCCGTTGCCCGAAAAACAGGCGCGTGCTGCTATGTTCAAGCTCCACTTGGATAATACATCACATACTTTGACGGAGGATGATATTAAGAAATTGGCGGCCTCTACTGACGGTTACTCGGGAGCTGATATAAGTATCATTGTACGAGACGCCCTAATGCAGCCGATTCGACAAGTGCAAACGGCTACGCACTTCAAGCGTGTTAAAGGACCGTCGCCGAAAGATCCTGCTCTTATCGTTGACGATTTACTCACTCCGTGCTCTCCCGGTGATCCGGCTGCCATAGAAATGAATTGGATGGAAATAGATGGTGACAAATTGTTCGAGCCATCAGTTACCATGGTAAGGCTTATAGGCAATACTCGCGTTTCAATTTCTTTTTACATGTTTATGTATACAACAAAAGTTTTTTTATATCTGTAATATATACCATCTTTTTATAGAAAGATATGTTGAAATCGCTAGCAACGACCCGTCCTACAGTGAATGAAGAAGATTTGAAAAAATTAGAGAAATTTAAAGAAGATTTTGGTCAAGAAGGTTGAGAGAGATTCTTTAACTCTCTTATAATTAAGTAAACAGATTTATAATTCAACAACTATTTTTAGTTATACATGCTTGCCTTATTCCTCTTACCATAATACGCTTGATAATATCTGTATAAATAAGTTATATTCGGAAACGAGTTTTTTTTCCCTCGTCTCCTTATTTAGATCTCTTCTTTTTCTAAGCGCAACATTGGATGCAATCTGATATCGTAAGCTTATCGCTTATTTACTCAGTGAAAAAAAAACGAAACGTAACTTATGAAATAAATCATATATTTTGAGATAAAAAATTCTTAGACTTTTATCAAGCAGTCGGAGAAGAGGTAGATTATTTTTTATCGTAAAGTGCAAAGTAGAAAAAATTTTGATGGTCCATTATTTATGAGGTATATGGCAAACTCTGTGTTTAATGCATTACTATATAATCACTATGATAAGTACCTAACAAATTAATTGTAAATCATAGATTTTATATAGTTACTTCCTAATCACCTTTGATTAGTTTTGAACACTCTTTGTGTATTCTGTTGTTCGATTATCTCGATTCGAGTAGGCTTATAACGCGGAATCATTCGCGGAGTCGGAATCGAATCGCACGGTTAGCCAATTTTTAAGAATTCATTAACCGAAATCGACAGAATAACGAGTGTTATGTAACATACATATTACTGATACTCAAATTACTGTTTTCATGTAAATTGTTTTTATTGTTAACTAAATAAATAACAAGCTGTATACTGATACATACCAGTATTGAAAAATAGTCAGAAGTTGCGACAGCTTTAAGGAGGACAATGTCTTAGGAATTCCGAATCCAAGTAAACGATCGTTATAGTGATGTCGTCGCGAAATATCCGCACCACCTCACTCGGCAGAGTTAACAATTGCGACAATTTGGCATGGTCTATTCCATATTCCGTGCCACCTAAAGCATTCCTCAGTAAATGCGTCGCTGCGTTGTTGTCAAGGGGTTTCATCTTCAGGCCCTCCTTGCGTTGCAGCAACATCTCATTTATGTCTGATAATTTCATATTTTTACGGGGTAATCTCAATGGATTGAGTGTAACCTTGCCACTCATATGCTCTCCTACCAAGCGTACGGCTTGCAACGGAGAAATCAGGTCCCACAATCCATCACTGGCCAATATGAGAAATTTGTCTTTTGGCGTTAGTCTGTGGTATCTGACGTCCGGATTGGCCGTTAGATAGGGCGGCGTATGATAATTCAAGGGAATCGCCGTTTCACCAAGGAACGGTACCACGACTTTATTCATAATATTCTTGGACCACTTATAGCGAAAATCACCCAGCGAGCGTAGTGGCGCCAGTTGTCCGAGCAGTCTTTCCATTTTAATCACAGTCGATCTCTCGTTCGATGGATGCTCTGACAAAATTCTTTCTACTTCCTCGCGATTATCGGCATTATGTTCTACCGTCATCAGTTTAGCTGACCATCCATCATTTTCTAAACGACATTTATAGAGGACTTATTAGTACATTTATTTTTTTTATATGTAAAACAGATTAGATGATAAAGGAACAACGAACCTGAGAGTACTCCTAAGACGGCCTTGCAATCACCAACACCGGCGACATGGAGATGAGGGCCGTCTATATGCGCGACAGCGGCTACCGTGCCTGACATTGCAACTGCGAGAGTTCTCGCGGCAGCTTTCTTATTCAGTTGCAACAGAGCTTCGCTCGATAAATCATTGTCTAATCGGAGAAACGCATTTTCCAAAGCCTTTTCCATTTGAAATTCCTTTTTGGTATTCGATTGCACCAAGTCCCGTACGAAACTTAAGAAACTAGCTTGATAAAGATCTTTGATCTCTGCTACAAATTCTACTTTATCATTAAAAGTCTCGAGTAAATTCAAGTTCTTATCAGTGCCAAAAGAATTCAAATATTGTTCCAGCAAGTTCTGTGGTAACAAACATGCCGATATATAATGAAACAGTCTTTTTGATACCACTTGTGCGCAGGCACCACCACCGTGACCATCAAAAACTCCCAATAACACACCTACAAATAGATAAGACAGTGGAAACGCAACTGAAGACTACAATTTGTAGAGCCATGCTAAAAATAAGAATTTGACATTGAAGTCTAATTAATATTAATTTAATTAGTATTATTTTGGCCAATAAAATCAGTGAATAAGAGTTAGTTGTAGTTTTGCAGCATACCTTTAGTTAACAAACATTGAGCTTCAGATCTCATATCTTCCATAGGATTATTAGATGCCAATTGATTAGAGTCGTAATATTTTATGGCACTTGAGTTTGAAAATTCTTTGGTATACTCGTTGGCTTGCAAGACGTTCGTGACCTATAACCAGATAATGATAATTACGCATTACGCGCACGTGGAGAAGTAGCCGGGACAAACGCGATTTAAATGTACCTCTTGTGGCGTGAGACGTGGTAATGCCACGTAAAATCTCTTGTGGAAGCTCTTGTTGCCGCAAGTCTCGCTCGTTCTCGCATGCACATGTCGGAAACCCTTAACGAAGTCATAGCTGATCTTTTGCAAGACCATCCTATCTCTCAAATGTCTCGCCGCGCTTTGGCACCGTTCCTCGTGCTAATATTCGTCTTTCCCTCTGCTCTTCCAGCACATCTTTGACCTCTTTATTAGAATAAAAACAAACTCGATCGAAGCAAATGCAGGTAGCAGCGTTCCTGAACTCGAAGTCGTGCGAAAACTCCGTACTCCTTGTGTACCACGATTTACGTAATATACAAACGCGATTCTCTTTCCGGAGTTAATTGACTTGTCTAAAACACGCGAACTAAAATATCGGCTCGGACGTTACGCGATGATATGTCGTCGTTTTATATATGTAATATTGCGTACACATGCCAAAAAAAAAACGAGGGTAAACATGAGCAAACATGAGTAACTACCGGGGGTACCTGGCGCCGCCAGGCATCACAAGAGAATGAACGTACCACGAGAATGGAACCACGCGCGATTCTCGCGACCTCCACGCATACTCGCCAGGCGGCGCTTCGGGAACTCTCTTGTGTTGTGCGTGAGAAACCTGACGGCGACGTATTCCCCTAGCGAGTTGTCTCACCGTCTCGCCCTGGCGATTGGCACGACTGCGTTGATCGTCGACGTTTAAATTTCAAAACTCAACGTAACGCCATAACGTCAAACGGCTCTCCGCGTGTATTCTTCGGTGACGAGCGTTCGTTCGTTAGCTCGCGTCGATTTTAACAGGGTTCTCCGCTTTCGCGACGAGAAGGAAAAAGAGAAACTTGCCCCTGGCCGAACGAGTTTCCGCAAACGTCGAGCAACGATTCCGGAATAAAAGACGGACGCCGAAAAGCTTCCGGGGCAGTGGCGATGCTACGATGTGAGAACAACGTTAGCAGCGTCTGCTCCTTCGTTCTCTGAAATCTCGTGCTAGAGCTATGGTACTGTGAGAATCGCGAATCAGTCGAAACTCGTAGCTAACGATGGTTTTCACCAAGAAGGATCTAGGCAAGGCATTATCGCCGAGCAAAGGCAAGAAAGCGGCGATCAAGAGACGGCCGTCGAACGGCGGATCGACCAAGCCAGGCACAAGCGGCACCGCGATGATGAAAACCCAGGATACTTCCGAGATATCGATCAAGGTAATCGTGAGGGTTCGTCCGCCAAACGAACGCGAGTTACAGGACAACAGCAGAACGGTCATCCAGGTCGTGGACAACAAGATGTTGATCTTCGACCCGAAGGAACAGGCGACGCCGTTCTTCTTCCACAACGTGGCACAAAAGGGTAGGGACATGCTGAAGAAACAGAACAAGCAGCTGCAGTTTATTTTTGACAGGGTCTTCGATTTGACATCCACTAACACTGATGTGTTCGAGGGAAGCACCAAGAGCTTGATCAGCAGCCTCCTGGACGGCTACAATTGCTCCGTATTCGCCTATGGTGCCACCGGTGCCGGTAAAACTCACACCATGCTTGGCAACAGAGAAGACCTCGGTATCACTTACCGTACTGTAGCGGAGCTTTTCTCTGAGATTGAGAATCAGAGCAAGCATCGCGAGTTTAATTTGGGTGTGTCTTATCTGGAAATATATAACGAGAATGTGCAGGACTTGTTGCACAAGTCAGGCCAGTTGCATCTGAGAGAGGATGGTAGGTGCGGAGTCGTGGTCGCCGGATTGGAACCGATCGCTATTCAAAACGCCGAGGAATTGCTATCGCTGTTGGCGGAGGGCAACAAGAACCGTACGCAGCATCCGACAGATGCGAACAAGGAGAGCAGTAGAAGCCACGCGGTATTCCAAGTGTACATCAAGATAATCAACAAGCTGGACAGTCAGGTGCAGCGAGTCAAGCTGTCCATGATCGATTTGGCAGGATCCGAAAGAGCTTCGGCTACTGGATGCAAAGGCGTGAGGTTTAAGGAAGGCGCCAACATCAATAAATCCCTGTTGGCCCTTGGGAATTGCATAAATAATTTAGCAGACGGTATAAAGCATATTCCGTATAGAGATTCCAAACTTACGAGGCTATTAAAAGATTCGCTCGGCGGTAATTGCCACACAGTTATGATAGCTAATATCGCTCCTTGTAGTATTACTTATGAAGATACATATAATACTTTAAGATACGCAAATCGAGCGAAGAAGATAAAATCAAACGCCAAGAAGAATGTATCTTGCGAGATGCACGTCGCGGGCTATATCAAGATAGTGGAGGAGCAGAAGAAGGAAATAGATATCTTGAAATCGAAATTGGCAGCTTTCGAAAACGGCACGTTACAACCGATCGAGAACAAGCCAAGTGTCGTCATGTTGGAGACGTGCAACAAGCTGATAAAATTACATGAAAAGAAGAAGGATTTGATAGAGAAGATGTTGGCTCTGGAGAGCTCTGATAAGATCTTGGCATGTAGGATACTCTTCAAGAAGGACGCGGATGACAGGCTGCACAATTTAACAGCAGCCAGCGACGCTTTGTCGCTGGAAGAACAAAACGCCAGCGGTAAATCGCGTATTAATAAATCTGTACATTATTTCCAACGGCAGAGAGAGTCCCTTAAGGCGCAGATGCAAGAGACATGGGAGGAACTATGCTCGGTCGAGATGGAGATACAGGAGGCGAAGACTAAACCCATGGACGAGAATCTGCAGAGTAAACTGTCTTTGGAAATTTCCAAGATTGAAAAATGCTGGATTCCCAGTATGCAACAGCATATGAAGAAACTCGGTAGTCTTCTGCAGTGTGAGAGACAGTCAATCAACACTATAACGAAAAATATGAGCAATACATTGCAGAATTACTATAATATGTTAAAAGGCTACGGTACGATGACCGAGAAGATGCAATCAGAGTTTAAGGAGTTGATAAAGATGCTTGAAGGTTTTCGAAACATCAAATGGTCCGATTCGGACGAGATGAACAAAGAGGATGATTTCAACATGTTTACATGTTTGAGTATAGTCGGAATAGATCCGTTAAATAATCCAATGCCAGCAATCGGCGCAACGATACCAGAGACGGAGAACGATGAAGAACAGGACATCTGCAACATGAATATTTTGAATTCCACCTTTAATGCGGGTGAAAGTAATTATATCGACAGCAATAGTTCCAACTTGGACGACGAAAGTAATAGTCACGAAAGTAAATCCATGCTGAAAGACGAATCTATGCAAGAAACTCCACGGGAAAGAACTGCTGTGAAAAACGTATTCAGGAAACGTGTATTATCTGACAAAAACAGTGAAACCAGCAGTACACCTTCCAAGCAGACAAAGAAGCTAGTAACAAATAACAAAACTACTGTACAGAATGCTAATCGAATAGATAAGGAGAACAAACATAGGCCTATACAAATGAGTGCAAAGAGTGTCGCCATTCTAAATAAATTAAAGAGCGATACAACTAATTTTTCATCTCTTTCCCGACACAATAATAGCGTGGAAAAGACGGATGTAGCACTCAAGGCGATACGTAATAAAGAGAGGCGCGGCCTTATGACAACCCATCCATATCAAAAGCCAGCCATTACGAAAAAGTAAGTAACAGAGCATATTTTATGATCTAAATCCTTTCCAACATCTTTAAAAGCATATATTAAGACTTTATCCCAATATTATCCATATACATGTATTTAAAAAAGTTTTTCCTTTTTCTATTATAGATCCATACCAGCTCCACCATCTACTAGAGTTCCATGGTAATATTAGACAAAAATTTGGTACCTGGATGCAAGATCGAAGAGATGATGATCGTACAAACATTGCGTTAAGTAATAAGACTTTTAAATAGATACAAGATTTTAAATAATAGATACTATTGACTATATATGCTTAAAGAGTAAAGTCAAGTATTCTAATAAAATGACTTTTAATGTTACCTTAACGTACGTTTCTTAGCTTAATGCAAGAAAAATATATATACATGTAATTATGCAAGCAATGTCTCTTTCTCTTTCTTCTCTCCTTCTCTGTGTAATTTGGAAAGCTAAAATGACAAATTTCGTAATTGTCAATTGTATCTATGTATGATGTCATATCTCTTTAAAAGATTTATTCAAGACTGATGAAACAGCACAAAATAAAATACTGCTCAACAATCATGTGCAATCTTCATCTTATTATTGTTTTTGCAAATTAAATTTATATAATTTGTGTGAAACTTTATGTAAATTCTCTTCTTGTTAAAGAAAAAGAGAAAAAGAAAGAGAAAGTTTTTTTATTATTAAAATGCTCCGTGTACCAAACTTACGGTTAAAGATTTACATCACACAAGTAAAAATTATATACAAAAATTAAAGTAGATTTTATAGTATTGACAACAAGTTTCTACTGTGTGGAGAATATCGACTAATTGTATGTATTAAGGAAAGAATAAATTATTTACGGTAATTCCTAAAGATCGCTCATATATTGCACGATTTAAAATGATAGAAGATTGTTCTATACGCGCTAAAAAGTCTAGTGGTTATCAGTTATTTCTGCTCTAAGTCCTCGTTGAGATTTTCCTGAAAGTACCACGTTCATTATGCATTATACTTTTATTGTTTGTTACTCAGCTATCATGTGCAACTTTGGAATACTCACATATTTCCGCAAGGCATGTGACACGTGTTTCGAAATTTCTGGAACTCTCAAATCCACGGCAGATTGTCGACCGCTAACTATCGTCGGCAAGATCGATCGCGAACGATCAAAAAGCGTGGCAAACGATTGCAATAGAAATGCCAGAAACGCCAGTGACGCTAACACGCTGATGGGATCAAAGGCACTAAAATACCCATCATTTATCACCGTTGACGAATATCACAACGAGGGAAGAGGATTTGAAATATGATTATTATTTCAAGGAAATACACTTACTGGTAATAAGCCGGCCATGCGGAATGCGAGCCGAGTCCGCCGCCGTAGTAACTGCGTTGAATCGATTGTTGTTTGCGTATATTCGGAAAATTCAAATAAGGTAGAAACGGTACGCTCTTTGACTCCGTCTTGTACGTATCCGATAAGTAACACAGAGGCGGATTACTGCAAGACGGCGTTTCGCTTATAGTCCTTTCCAATCTTGTTGTCTGCATCTCGCCGCATCGAATAATGTCGAACGCACCAAGGAGTAAAAACGCAATCTTCAACATTTTATCGTTTTAAATGACTTTAAACTTTCGATATTTTTTTTTATATTCTGCGCGTGGCGATACACGGAATAAGATTCTCAGCGCATTTTAAGAACGAGACTATTGTTACAATGCACAAAAAATACCGATCGTAATGTTTTTACGCGATGTCGAAGTTTCCATCTCACATCTCGAAGATATGGGCGACTCGACGTGCTCGGCGAATATATAAATACCGAGAAAAAGAGATGATAACGAGCCGTTTTCAGTTGATTTTTCGTACGCTCCAATTGTGAGTTTTATTCAAATTGTAGTAAATTCAAATACTGTTACGAACAGCGTAATTCGATCTCGCTACATTGGCATGTTAGTAGTGATAGGCAACGACCGTAAAATTACACACAGTAAATTGAGCTTTCAAGTAGGACACCGCTTACGGAAATCGCAGGAAAATAGATAGCGCTAACTAAGACAATTCAGCTTCTCGTGATTCAGTTCAATTTAATATGATACTCAAGATTCAACCTTTATTGTCGCATTTAAGGTTTAACAAATTTCTAACAGCTTCTTTGTACTTATTTACTGCGTATTCATCCTCACCGTTGTTTATAAGATCTGATACCGCAATTTTGTATTCCGTTGCCTGCGGAATGGTCTCGTAGTCGTAATCGGTTGGCGGTTCAGGCCATTTATATAGTGTTACTAGGTTTATACGACTTTGGCTAGTGTCCCAATCGAAATACTCCATGTCTGCCATTGACTTTTCGGCTTCCCATGATTCTACCCTCTGCAAATAAGATATCGTGTTATTCGCTAAATTTGTAAATTACATGCAGGTAAATTTATATACATTTAGATTTACTAAATTAATAAGAACAATCTCATGCATTCAAAACGTGCTTATAAAGATGCACCTTTTTTGTTATTTTATCCTCGTTTTACATCAAATGAATAATAGAGTAGCAAAAAATATCTTTATAAGCGTTTTCTAAATATAGTTTCTATTGCTTACCCAAGATTCGTGAAATACCGCTGTGAGGAGATACTGCACATATTCTAAATTTTGCTTTTTGGTGGGGCATCTGTCGGCTGTAATTGTTATTACATCTGTTTCTGGATTGTACTTGTTTCCCAGTAATCGCAATAACTTATCCTTGGCATGGGTGTCTAAATGAAGCGAGGACAGCCTCACTCGCAAACTCACAATCCTGGCGAGAGGATCTCTTATGGTGGGCGAGGAGTAACAGTAATCGGATGTAATGACCTCGACAGGAAAATGTTTCACGCACTTCTCTTCAGTTTCCAAACCAGCGGGCCACTCTGTACAAAACTGCTTCAATGCTTCGCAATGCCTCCGTATCGCCGGTGGTGTGAGATGTAAGAAATTGGGTATCTTCAAGAGCTCGGCATTGGCGTGTTTGTCGAATGGCGTGCCCTTTTCCTGGTACCCTTGGCGCAACGGAAGGGGTACTGTGGCCGGGTGAAAGGTTCGCGCACCTGGCCAGACTGACGGCCAATCCTGGTCGACGGGCATCACCGTTGTCCTGGGCGGTGGGATGTTAATCCGTTGCGCCTTTCGCTTCATCTGCACTCCGGCTTTCTTATATTTTGGATATAATTCCAGTACACGAAATTCTGAAAACGAAAACACGTACTCATCTCTTGCCCTCGGCGCAACAAATTAAAGTATGTGACCGATACCAACGTTCCGACTCGTTCGATTCCGAGGCGCTTGAATACGCCGCTAGAAGCTTCATGGCTTTCGAAAAACTTTGCATGAGGCTCGCCTCAGATCCACGTTTCAACAACAACATATTGTAAGCAATCGGAATTGTATTATTTTATATTAGTAGAAACGTAAATCGCTGTTCTTGTATCGAAGAACTTAACCTTTAACATAACCTAACATTTTCAGAACGTAATCAAGCAGAGAGAAAAGTGGAAGTTGAATTATATAATTTCGATAAGAGAAATCCCTAGGAGATACGCTCTCCTATTGGTTAAGAATAGATGATTATTCAGTTTTAAAGATAAGAACCAATCACGTGTTTTTAATCCTATCGATAATACAGTGTAGTGGTGTTTTATTACCGACGATTATAGCAACATTTCTACAAGCTTATTGGGCGATTCGTCGCTAAATTTTGTCGCTGTCGTTTTCTGCATTCCTCGAATATCTCTTGTGAACTAGCAATGATGATCAAGCAGTACTACTACCATACTACCACATACTACTAAACTAATAGCAACTACTAGTCAGTGTTATCTAAGATTCGTCTATCAGTTTCAGGGTTAAATTACGAATACGAATCGCATGTTTGTACCCATTCTGGCAAGGATTATGTACACGTAACCATCAGCTCTTTGTTTCTGCTCCAAAAATTAATTAAGCTCAACACCCAGACAACACTATTGTCTGAATTGATTCTCGCAAGAGGACAAGCGCTAAAAGAAAGAGGATTTGTGGAAAGTGGATTTGTTGACACGTCGAAATTAAATAACAGTGACGAAAAGCGATTAATTCGCTCGCAGTTCAGTTATGTCCGTCGCGGGAACTTCGTTGTAAAAGAGATTGCGATCATGTGCGAAAATTTAGGGAGCAACCCGTTCGCCGGATTATTTTCCACGGACAACGATGCTATTTCATTCTCTTCGCAGCATCATGTCAAAAGCGTCGAAGTCAACGATGCAAATTACGCGAAACGATCGTCGGACGCGATTGAGGATAAACTCGAGAGCGCGCCGGAGTCCGCCAATTCTCACGACCAGATTGACAATCAACTCATGGCACGTGTGTTCGGTTTAACGTTGCATGAAGATAGCGACGCACAAGGATCCCTGGTATTTATTGAGGCCAATTCGATAGAACATGCAGTCTTCGAACGCCTGATGCTGCCAGACCCTAAACCTAGAGCGCAGAATGTCGATAGCCATGTCATTGAGACGCAGGTTATAACCTATCTTTACGAATGCTATTGTCGTTTAAAGCAGTATCAAATAAATGATAGCTGCGAGGATGCTGTGAGAAACGCTTGTCAAATTGTACTGCGAAATGCCAACACAGCTTTGCAGGAGCCAGACTTGTTTCAGTCACAACAGGTAGTATTCTTCCTATATAACAGTCTAATACTATTTCCATCAGATTAATTTTGATCAAGGTTTAACTTAGGGTGGGATCAAGTTGATATTACAAAAAGCCTGTTCTTTTTAGCTAATTGACCAATCAAAAGAAAAAATTTGACTAATTGATCAATCAAAGAATGTTTCATAACTTTTAGGCCTGTTCTTTTTAGCTGAAATGGCTGCACTAGATTCACAGTTTATTCTTTTCCTTTCACATTGAAAGAAGAAAGATAAACTATAAACTAGTGCAGCCATTTCAGCTAAAAAGAACAGGCCTAAATGCTTTGAAACATTCTTTGATTGGTCAATTAGTCAAATTCTTTTGATTGGAAAGAATAAGTTAAATTGAGATCAAAATTAATCTGATGGAAATGATTAAAGGTACTAATTTAAATTAAACTAACAATATATATGACAGTATAGCTGTTATTAACCGTCATGCATTTTAATCATTTACAGGTTCACAGCCAATTTGTTGCTTTATTTATGGATGACGTTACATCAAAAACAGAATTATCATCATTTGTCAATGGCATAGTAGAAGAATTAATAACAGCAAATAGCGAAAGCGATGTAGACAATATAATTAAAAAAACCTTTTCTCCTATTCTTAATATTATCCGTAAGGAGGCAACTCAAAGCAATCTCTTCACTTTCCGTCACCAGTGGTTTGATCTGTTAAACACATTTTCCACAATTGAACCATTGGCAAAATTTGTAGTTCATCATAGTACACCAAGAAAGAAAGAACACGTGCAGGGTTGTGTATATTCAGAAACATTATTAGGCACTCTCCTCAACATAAGCTGTCTACCGAAAAAGGCTAAAGATCCATATGATCTTTTTGAGAATCCTTTACAGCAAGTACAGTGATTTTTTTTATTAGTTCAATTTTAAGCTGTGCGATTTGTTTTATGCATTGTTGAAATATTATAGTCAAATGCGATCATGGAGGGTACCATATGGGCAGCCATGGACAATCTAAGCAAAGCCTTGTACAAAGTTTTCCATTCTTTGTTGAAATGTTCGACGGAAGTTCGTCACTTGACTTTGCAGTGGCTGGGCAACTGTCTCTACACAAACGCAAATAGAGGAAAACTTTGGAACTCTCAAATGGAGATGGGATTACTGGGACGGACGTGCGTGTCGGACGGTTTTATGCTGAATATAGGCAATGTATTATTACGTCTTTGTCAGCCGTTTTGTGCTAAATTAAATGAATCCAAAGTACCGAAGATAGATCCTACATATTGCAGCACAGAGGTTGGTTTTCCAATAGTTTATGAAACAGTCTCTCTCTCTCTTGTCCTTAGCTTTTGTCAAAGCGTGACCCTCTATGTATTTCTGTTGCGACTCTCTTCTCAAACAGTTACAAGTTATCCCTCTGTATATATTTGCATTTTTAGGCAAAAGATGAAACCGAGAGTTTGCAACGTGGTATACATATGAAAGGATTGAGTTCAGAAACATGTTTAATACCTACTCCAGAGGGTGAAAGTCGACCGATGTCAGATACATTTGGATTCATAACAGAGTGTTTTTTCCTTACACATCGCGCATTAGATCTTGGTTACAGAGTTATCCTAGACAAATTTTCAAAGTAAGAGCAAAAATATGATTGGTCAATATAATTTTCAAATAACTCTCATTGTTTAAATATTATTGCTTTTAATTCTGCAGATCAAATCAAACTTTGGCTGTGCTACAAAGACATTACAATGAAGCTCGAGCTGTTCCTGACCCTGGTGCTACACAGAATAATTTAGAAGAGATACTATTAAAACGAATGGAGACCGAGATGAAAAAGTATATAAAGCACATTAATTCAATGTGCATTTTTAATTGTCTATTTTTTTATTGTAATTATATATATTTTTTATATTTTAAATTATGATTATATATTAGTATACTTCATATTTAAAATTTTATTTTAAATTATCTGTATTTGTATATATTTGATTTTATTTCCTTCTAGGTATCTGTCTTTTAAAGCGAGTTTATTAACGCCGGAAATGTTGGAACATTTGACAAAATTTCATGCAATAACGGCGTTTTGGTTGGTTCAAATCAATTTACATGTTGCAACTGAAGAAGAGGGCAAACAAAATTTTACGCCAAATCAATATACACCTGTTACATTCCCATTATCAGAAATTGTTCCAATTACGTTAAGGTACATCAAATATATGTATTAAATTGAAACGGATATAAATAAAATTAATATTAACAAGCACATCTTTACAGATGCATTCCTGAGTTTGTAGTAGAGAACACCATTGGATTCTTGTGTTTTTTACGTCGTGTGAGTCCCAACACGTTTGAAGAACAGGGTCCGAGTTTTTTGAATCCGATCTTAACGGAGGTGAGTAAAGATATAACAAAAGTACTTTTATCGCGATAATTAAAGTTGTACACGTTTTTTTTAGATCATAATTCTAATGGAGTCTCAGCATCGTTTGTACAATCCGCATTTACGCGCGAGTTTAGCTGAAAGTTTGGAAGCACTTTTGCCGATTGTGGACGAGAACGTTGCTCCAGCAGCACCAAACCTAGGAACATTCCATAGGGAACAACTATTTCTCACTCATCCGTACAGACAGCAGGTGAGAATAAAATTTTGCTCAAAATACATTATCAAGAAATTCTTGCACATCTGATTATTCTTAACGTGCTGATTCTTTGTGACAGATAGTTGTCAACTTACTTCATGTGTTTGTAAGTATCGAGATGACTGGACAAAGTGTACAATTTGAACAAAAGTTCAACTATCGTCGTCCAATGTATATTGTTATGGATTATTTATGGCGAATTGTTGAACATCGTAATAACTTTATGTAAGCAGAGTTATGATATTTAAACATTGCTTTTATTCGGTATTTAAGATTCGGCAAAATAAAGCATCTCATAATTATAATGTATTAGTACTTTAGCTCGAGAAGCGGAGAACAATATGGAAGCGGTTCAACCACCCTTGTTCCTACGTTTTATTAATTTATTAATGAATGACGCTGTGTTTCTTCTGGATGAGGCCTTATCAAATATGGCGCAGTTGAGACAAATGAATCAAGCTAGGTATTTTTAAACACATATTATGGAATTATTATTTTTTATTAAATATCTGTGTATGTATGCATCATATTTCTTAAATGAAATACTATATAATAAATTTGTACTCTGTAAGAAAATAATACTCTATAAAATAGACAATACTCTAGCTTGACACGAGATGAAATTGACCAACATGCAGTATATCTTGAACATATTGGTATGATTGCTCGCTTTGATAATATTCTGGGCAGAAAAACTATACAGACAATAAAAATGCTGACTACCGAAATAAAATCTATCTTTTGCCATCCAACCATGGTGGACCGTATTGCTTCTATGCTCAATTATTTGTTATTGCAATTGGTAGGACCTAATCAAAAAAATCTCAAGGTAATTTTAAGAATTTGTAAAACGTTACGATAAAATAATGTTACTATAATTTCCTGTATCTGTGAAATTTAGGTGAATGATCAGAAGGAATATGCATTCAAGCCTGCAAATTTGGTATTAAGTATATGCGAGATCTACATTAATCTGAGTAAAAATGAAAGCTTTACACTCGCTGTGTCTCAAGACGGACGTTCTTATACTCCAGAACTATTTAAACTTGCTGAGAATGTACTTGGTGAGTTTTTCTGTATTTTTTTTTATCTAAGAGGCAACCGGAGAAAAAATCTAAAAAAACCATGTATGTCATAGTTCGTATTGGTGGTGTCGGCATCTTGGAAGATTTGAATCAATTTGCAAAAAGTGTAGAAAAAGCCGCAAATCTAAAACGAGAGGAAGACGAGGTTTTAACAGATGCTCCTGACGAATTCCTAGATCCAATTATGTCAACTGTCATGATGGATCCTGTTATTTTGCCATCATCGAAAGTAACTATCGATCGTCAAACTATAGCAAGGTATATTACACAAATTATGCACAAATGTTTTAATATGCACATACGTTGCAATAGAAAAAACTTTATATATATTCTATTAAATGTATTTCAGACATTTATTGAGTGATCAAACTGATCCTTTCAATCGATCTCCACTTACGATGGATATGGTAAAATCAAATGTCGAACTTCAACAGCAGATACAAGAGTGGATTTCAAAGAAGAAAATAGAGAAAATGTTAAGGACTGATACATAATTTATCATCAGTTGTTCAACACGATAGAACCATGAAATTTATATATGCAATCTCTAAGGCAAATTGTAAGTCATCAAAACACATACATCGATGATAACCTTATGGTTGCTAAAAAAAGTTTGGATTCATTTCTATGAAACGAAAAATACGAAAGGTATTTCATTATGTTTTATCATATTATTTCATCAGGATTTTATCGATCACTGATATTCAATTTGTCTACAGTGGTATATATAAAAAACAATTTTGTATACATACTTTACATAAGTATATACAGGGTTATGTTATACATAAGTATAGAATTGCGACATATATATATAGGGTGTAACTAAAATAAGGTAAAGTAACAAACTTCGGGATCGAGTTCCCCACACCAAAACATGAAAAAAGTTAACCAAATTTTAGTTACACCCTATATATTGATTGATGAAATGTTATATACATAGATGAAACATGATTTTAGGAATCGTTGCATCAAAAAAGTAATTGTATGTTTCATGTACTTTATAGAATAAATTGTAATTAGTTTACGAACATTGTTTACAATTTTCAAATTATACCGGCAATAATTACTCTAATTTAATTCTTGTTTGATCTATTAATCATGACCATCTTTTAATTTGAACGATTTAATTCTTTATATTTTAACTAAAATATTAAAACAATGTATTTTCATTTTAGAAATATTGGTTACCTATAAACATTTTATGAGATCATCAAAGTTTGTAACAAACCACTGCGCGCGTGATTTTACATTTTCCCTAATTACATTTCCACCGAATCCTGCAATAAGAAAGGCTTTGTAATAATGATCGTGAATTTAGCATAAAGTAGTCAGAATACTACAAGACATTTAAATACATTTTCTCAAGAGAACATTACACGCACCTATAAACGCATCTGCTGGTGGTGACGCTTCTAAATCTGTTGAGCCGTCACCGATATGTACAACGATCTTGAATCCTTTTTCTTCTTTAAGACGTCGTATAACTTCTCCTTTGCCACCGCTTCTAGATGTTGGCTGAGTCTCGTCGAATCCAGCATATTCTCCTACAATGCACATTTTTTTCCATAAATGTTACATTTTGGAAAAGCTGTAAATTATTTACAGCATATAATTACCTGTGAAAAAAAATTTTAATCTGTTAGCATAAATATTCTCAGGTGGAATGTTCAGTTGCGCCGCAATTGGTGTGATAAGACAGCGGAAGCCACCAGAGACGAGAAACACTTGCTTCCCATGAGCTTGTAAGGTAGACACCAACTCCCTGAAACACATTTTGACAATTTTTAAAAGTAATAACTTGAAAATCCACGTTCATTCGTTTTTGTATCTTGAAAAAATGAATATCTTACTTGACACCAGTAGTTAGTCTTGACTGATGAGTATTCAGAAACTCTCTCACTTGTGTTAAACTTGGATTTATGATTCCCAATCTTATAGATAAGGATTGTTGAAATGTCATGTCACCTTGCATAGCCTGCTTTGTTCTGAAAAATTTGTATTTTGATATTTTTGCATCAGCAAAAGATGTGGAATCTAGTGTGGCATTATCAACAAATTCAAATCATAATCAAAATCGAAAAACGTACAGTTCGGTGATTTGTTTTCCTTTTCCACAGAAGTTGGCGAGTTCATCGATAGCTTCCTCTGTTATAACAGTGGAATCAACGTCGAATGTCACGGCATCCGCAGTTCTCCATATGTCCTTTATCTTGTCCGAGCTCGTCATCTAGAAAATACATAGTGAAAAATTAGTAAATAAAGAAAAAGAAGAAAAGAAGATAGAAAACTAGATTCGAAGGACGTAAAGAAAAAGCTAACTTTTTATTACTTTTAGAGTAATCGACCTGTAATTTGCGAGGAAGAAGCGAGAGGTCAAGATCGCACTTTTCATAGTGGATAATACGAAATTTCCACCGGGATGTGTTTCGTCCTGCATAACCGCGCATCCGGAACACAATTCACACAACACAATTTCACGTTCTTCACGTGATGTCACACGTCATATCATGACGGTCCCGTTTTACCAGCGACTGACAATCGCGTGTGCGTCAATTGCGACATGTTTATCTTGACGAAGTGGTGGCCAGGCGGCTACGACCCGATAGAGTACGGTAGTAATGACCGATTATCATCTCTTACGTCATCCGGAAAAAAGAGTAGGATCACGCGCGATTACGCGGGCATACGAACGAGCGTGCACGAGGCACAAACACGTCTTACCGCCTGAGTGTGTACTTCCGTTTCACGTCCAGTGAAATGCAATAAGGCGCAAGAAACCCGATGAATAGTAAAGGCGGAATATATCGCACTTGGAAGTCCTAAAAACTCTCGACGCAAACGGAAAGAAACAATAATTTAGGGTAGGAACTTTTCGTTTAAATTCATCTGTTCAAGGAACACAAAAGTCAAGAGAAGGTCAAAATGACTTTATTTTGTTCTTAGCGTCAATAAATAGTCAAATTTTTTAACAAAAAAATCATCAGTTTGACTTTCGTAATTTCAAAATAAAGTCATTTTGATTTTCTGTTGACTTTAACGTGTTCCTTAGGTGATCAGCGTTACAGTACACACGGTTCAACACGAAGGCGCGATTCAATCGATAAAAAAATCAGCCGGATATTTACTTGGAAAAGGGTCTCCAACCGTACATCGAGGTTGAAGATACGATCGCGAAGAGTGAGAATTACCTTGTCGACACCACGGGATCGGCAGGCGCAGCGGACAGTAACGACGGCGAGCCAGCCAGAGCTAACTGTATGCCACTGTACAGCTTTGGCAGAAGGAAGCGCAGGCCCCACGGTGGATTTATCGCGCGGCCGTAAGCCATCGTTTCGTAAGCTGTCTTGGTAATCACACGTAATTGCTCTCGGCTGGGGGCCGAGCGCACTCGAACCCCCCTTGAAACTTGTTTTTCGCGCGATCGGAGATCTCTTCAATACAGCTCTCAGAAGATTCGCCTGTTTTTCGACGATAAGATATATGTATGTTTTACGTCGACCGCTCGGGTTTATCGCCGAGGTCTTAACTATCTGATAGCGCGACCGGGAGAGTCTCATTTTTTCTCAGATTTAGACTCGAGTATGCTGTTTAGATGCGTTCTTTGCGTAAAAAATGATAAACAGATATGTAAGCTGAGTTTTATCTTTGAAGAGAAAATTGTAAAAATACGACAGTACTTATATAGAAGCAGCTAGATTTATAGACAGATGGGATAGTAATTTCACGCGAGTTAACTTTATCTAACGTATGCGCGTATGCTAGAATTTGCAGTAGATATTCAGTATTTTGCAAATATCCTAAACATTATGACGCGAACGATGCAGGTGTCGAAAAATTTACGAGTTCACGAAATGCATGTCACGCACGCGGTAATTTAGCAATCATTAGCGATCGGCGGCTGTCACAACTCTATTATTATTGATAGTTGTCGATTGTTCCATCGAGGAAACTGAAAATCGATCAAAATGCTAGGTCGATAAGGTTACCGACGGTCGGTAACGGCGCGGCCCAGCAAGTTTGAGCGTTTTGCGTATAGATGGCGAGGCTATTGAATCGCGATGACAGCGCACAGCACATTCGAATTGCTTGGAAAAAAAGTCCGTGATCATATGTTCCTACTTTTGGTTAGTTTATAAAACTTTTTCGAGTTAGGTGAAACAGGAATACAAGCATTGCGATACGATTATTGAATATAATTATAATATCTATTTCTTCCACAGGAAAGAATCGAAATACGAACGTGGAGTATAGAGAATTGTCCAATTAACGACGCGACGCGTTGTCGCATGTCGTTTGCGAGGCGCGGCGATTCTCTTGAGATTACGTCGATTAAAATAACGCAGCGTCAAGAGGGAGACGCGAAATCTCCAAAGGAGGATTCAAAGCATCGAATTTTTATCGTTTTAAGCTCGACGGTTGGCAGGGTTTCGTGATCGAGATGATGATAAAACTATCCGCCTCGACTAATCTCATCCGTCTGATTACACATCTCGACAGTGTAAGTATACTTGGCACGGTTTCCCGGTTTTCGTCAAAGAAATATAGATTCAGGGCAAAACGCAATTTCAATCGGAAGTAAAAGGACGCGATCAATCGAAATTGATCAATCGAAGCGGTGTACTCGCGCGCTTATCGGTGCGCAAAGGGAGATAAGAGGGCACCGCGCGGTCTTTCATTCGCGAAAAGTTGCACTTGCACGTATTTGGAGATCCGCGTCGTCGTGGGCGTGCGAGGTGCGAGGTGCGAGACGAGAGCGCGAAGCGAAGCGTC
>QKQZ01025294.1:0-12011 GCA_003595255.1 Solenopsis fugax
TATTATATATTGTAATTATAAATATTAAAATTGCAAATATTAACATATAAAACAAGTTTTAAATTTAAAAAACCCAAAAAACCAGGTTTAAACAAAAAAATCCGGTTTAAACAAAAACACCTGGTTTTTTGGTTTTTTTTAAAAAAACCAGGTTTTTACCCAACTACCCTGCTATTTCAGATTTAGCTATTGATTTGAGTGGTTTACCTTTTCTATTTGTGGTAACTATTTCTTTCTCACTACTCGTGTTGCTTTCTATGGATTGTGCTCTTTATTTGTTTTTTATGTTTTTATCTATCGTCTTTTGATTTTTGTTAATTATTCTCGTTTCTTCGGTCGTATCTGTTTCCGAATTATCCGTTTCTTGCATCTCATCTTGGATTATACGTAGTTGTGGTGTATTACCTCTTGATCCTGACGGTTGTAGTCATCTCTTATCTGCAATGATTGTATCGCTTTTACTGATGTTGACGTACGATTTTTAGGCATTACATCTTCTATGTTTATAATATCTTTTTCTTTTCTTTGTTCATTATAATTTTCTCTTATTTCATCACCTAAACCGTATGTTCGCATAATATCTTGGTTTTTTATATTATAATTTATAATACATTCTCTTAAAGTCTTAGTTTTATCTTTTCTTATATCTTTTACATTTATTACAACCGATACCTCATACACTGGATCCTGTTCTTCATCTTCTATCATAAATTTGTCGACCACCGCGCATTTCTCGTCGTCGTCGTTGTAATATTCCTTTAATACCTGCTGATACCTTTTTTCCCATATTTGCTCTTCTTGAATTATCTCGTCGTTGATGTCATCAAGTTCCTCCACTGGTGATGCCCGGTTCAAGAAGTTCTCGAGCGCGTTTAACCTTTTTTCCTTTCTTCTAATAATGTCTTTCCATTTTTTATGTCTCTCCGCTCGTTGATGGATTTTCATCTCTCTTGCTGTAAGTCTGTTGAACTTTCGCTGTCCATATGGAATTTTTCTTTCCATTTTTACCGTTTTAAACACTTTTCTACTATTTTTCTTTATTACACCACGTGTTTTCAGCTTGCCGATACCTTTCGACTGTATCAGCTGATTGCTGCGTCCTTGACTACGAAAATTGTAGATTGACTGCATTCCACAAATCTTCTTATTTTTCTTTGGTGATTCCTTGTGGTTGTTATCGCATGTAATAGTTTGTTGATGCGATTTTATTGGTTCAATGTTATAATTTGTTGAATGATTTATTATTTTTTGTTCTTTTGGTGAATCTTCTTGAATTTGAGTGTGTTCTATTTCAGTTTCATATAATTCTCGTTCTTCTTCTATTTTAATTGTAATTTTAGTTGATTCTAGTTCTTTTAATGTTATTTCTTTTAAATTTTTATTATTTTGAAGTAGTGTACTTGTCCAAAATGGTTCCGTTTTGATTCTGGTATTTTCACCATTGGTTGTACATATTCATTTAATTTTATTTCTTTTGTGGTCTGTTCGCCTTGATTTATCGTATAAGTAGTATTTATTTTATTTTTATGTAAATTTATTTGATTTAACCATTTTTCTTTTATTTGTTTCAGGTTTTTTGTTAGCTGCGATGCTGGTACAACTTGTTCTTCACTGGTTGTCTCTTCTTCCGTGGATTGTTGTCCATTTTGGATCGCTGTGGTTTTCAGATAATTTTCTTCGTTCCTTATAGCTGTATTAAATTTTTTATTATTCGGAATCCTTTTTCTGTTTCTTTTTTTATCTTCATAATTTCTAGAATTGGACTAATTTCTAAATTTTCTTTCGGTAAGTATCCATTTAATCTAATTTCTTCTACCCTTTGTTTCTTTTGGTTTTTTTCGGGTATTTTGATAATATCGACCTCTTCATGTGGTCTTTTGTTAACTTTACTGTTTGAAATTTTTGTAATCGTGCATTCTGGTAGATCAATCATTTCAATTGGTTCTTCTTTTATCGTTATTATGCACATTCTTAGGGTACGCTCTGCTGTAGCGTGTTTAGTTCCTTTTTGCGTAGTATAACTTTTCGCTTTTACTGCAGCTTGAATATGGTCGTCCTCGTTGGTCTGTTCATATTCTTCTGGTAACTCTTCCATCATTTGGATTAATTGTTGATTTCTATCGATTATTGAACCTTTTTGTGCATATCTTTTAATTATTTGCTGGTTTCTAATCAATGCTTCATCGTTTTCGCTTTCCCCGTCACTCATTGATTCTGTGTCCGGGTATTCTACTGTATATCGCTCTTCTACTAGATATCTATGTTTTTCGTGTGATACATAGTATCTATCGTCCCCATCACTCATTATTTCAGTGTCTGGGTATTCATCTTCGTCTATACGCGGTATTTCATCTAAAAATAACCCTCCTCTCGGGTCATATTGCGTTATTGGCTCATCGCTCTCCGACTCTGTCTGATCGTATTCGCTTTGTGATTTGTCGCCGTCGTAAATAATTTCTTCTTCTTCGGAAGTAATAATTACTTGTGAATTTTCTGTTTCTACATTTTCTTGTAGAAATTCTTCTTCTGAATACTGATCCACGTCTATTGGTGGTTCTTCCTCATAGTATTCATCCTCTATTGACGATTGATATTCGTCTTCAGTTTCTTCAGTATATTCTTCTTGAGGAATTGATTCGTTTAATTCTTCTTCATCGTCATACTGATTTTCATATTGCTGTGGTTCATATTCAAATTCCTCTTCTGAATATGGTTGTTGATCGTATGTTTCTCGTTCGGATTCTTCTGGATCCTCTTCGTACGATTCTTGATAATTTTGAGTTTCTTCGTCCTCAAATTCATCTTTCTCCTCCGTTTGGAGTTCTCTTTCTTCAAAGTACGTATACTCTGTTTGTGGTCGCTCATCCTCTATCTCGGATTCTTCTTGCGATTCATTTGATTCTTCGTCGTCACGTCGCGGTTTTAATCTTTGTTCGCGATGTGGTCTTAACATTCTCGTGTTGTAAGGTCCTACGATGTTCCCTTCCAAGTCTCCCAGTAAGTACGCATTCTTCCGTATTACTTCGAGAATTTGGTCCGTCATAAATCAGATGTATTTTTCTAATGGTTTTTAACCTTGCGTCTGACTTTGACTTTACTCATACTAAATCTCCTACGTGGTACTCTGGTGCTGTTTGGTCCGCCTGTTTTTTTACGCTTTTGCGCGTTTTTCTGAAGATTCTCGTGTGCTTGAAGTATCTTGTGCTCCCGCTCGATTTCTTCATAAATATGTGGTACAATTTCTTCTGGTAATTCCAAATGATCATCTTGTCCAAAATGTAATTCATTTGGTGTGAAGCCTGTACTTGCGTGTACTGTTGCGTTTATTACGCGTTCGGCTCGTTTTACGATGTATGCCCACCTTGTATGTCTGTGAGAACCAAAGGTACGTATTATTCGTCCTAGCTCCTTCATGACTTTCTCTATTGGATTTGCTTGTGGATTATAAGGTGTAGTCCTCTTTGTTTCGCAATTATATTGCTCTGCGAATTGTAACCATGCTCCGGATGTAAATGCTGTGTCATTATCAGTCAGCATTACTTTTGGTATTCCTACCTCTTGAACTTTCTTCTACCTTTTTTATAACCGTTTCCGTTCTCTTATTCGCTATCGGATACATTTTTACTAATTTGGAGAATTTATCCATTATTACAAAGACATGTTTGTTTTGTCCTTCCGTTTCTGGTAAAGGTCCACATAAGTCGATTGAGACTTCTTCTCCTGGTTCATTGGGTAACTCATAATACTGAGTTCCGACTGTAGGTCGTGTATAATATTTCGTTGCGTGACGCGTCTTACATGAGGCTATTACATCTCTCGCGTATCTTTCAAATTTCTTTCCTACGAAATATTTTCTCATGAAACCGAGTAATTTGTCGGTTCCGAAATGAGCTAAGAGCTTATGTGCTCTTCTCATTATTTTCCAATTGGTTTCTTCTGGTAAGACGATTTTATCCATTCCATCGTCATCTAAATATCTGATCATTCCATCTCTCAGTATGAATTTGTCTGGAAGATCTCTTGGTGCATTCATCAAATCTTGATGTGCGTTTTGCGCTGTGCGTAGTATTTCTACCCAGTCTTGTGTATTTGTTCCTTGCAAAGGATTATTTATCAGAGCGATTCATAAATCATCGTCTCTGGGTATGCGTTTTTCATCCGCGCTTCTTGATAATGTGTCGGCTATGGCATTGTCCTTGCCTGGGATATGGATCACATCTAATTCGAACTCTTGCAGAAAGCTGAACCATCTAGCAATTCTCGTGTTGTGTTGCACTATAGTGCTCAGAAATTGCAGGACTCTGTGGTCTGTGTGCACTCGCACGTATCTTCCTAGCAAAAGAGTGTGCCATTTCTTTAATGCCCAAACGAGTCCTAAACACTCCATCTCCGTTATTGTGTAATTAAGTTCTGCTCCTCGCAGTGCTCTGCTTGCATACGCTATGGTATATTTCTGTCTTCCATCTTCTTTAAATTAGTACAGTCGAGCTCCTAGTCCGCTCTTCGCTGCATCGACGTAAATGCCAAAACTGTAATTTGGTCTTATGAGGTATAAATTTAGTGCTTCTTCGAACGCTTGTTTGATTTCTTCGAAGGCTTTTTGCTGTACCTTGGTCCATTCGAATTTTTTTCCTTTTTTCAGGAGTTCTTCGAGTGGTCGCGTTAATCGCGCTAGATTCTTGATGAATCTACGGTCCCAATTTACAAGACCAAGAAATATTTGAATTTCTTTTTTGTTTTTTGGTTTTATGCAATTTCTTATAGCCAGTTTTGTATCCGCGTTGATTTCCGCTTCAATTTCTGTGAACTTATGGCATAAGAATTTTATTTCGGTTTTTGCGAACTCGCATTTATCTTTGTTGAGTCTAAAACCTACTTGTTTTAGTTTTTCCAGTACGTATTGTACATGTTTAATGTGTTCTTTCAATGTTTTAGAAGCAATTAATATATCGTCTAAATAAACGATCATGAAATTATTTGCGTGTGAGCCCAGAGCTTCACTCATCGCTCTGGTAAAAGATGCTCCCGCAGTTTTGATTCCAAATGGCATACGTTGGAAAACGTATGTTTGTCCATCGAAAATGAATCCGGTATATTTCTGAGATTCCTCCGCCAATGGTATTTGCCAAAATGCATGACTTATATCGAGATTGGTGTAGTATCCGTTTGGTCCAAATCTCTTGAATACCTCGTCAATGGTTGGCGGTTGTGCGTAATCGTCGCACATCCTCTTGTTGATTTCTCTTGCGTCTAAGCAAATTCGAATGTCTCCATTCTTTTTAGGTACAACCACCAATGGATTTACATATTGCGTGGCTGTCTTCTTAATTATTCCCTTTTCTTCCAGGTCATCAATGTATTCTGCGACTTTTTCGAAGTGTTTGTCGGGAATTGGGTATGTTCTTTTTTTGTACGGTGCATTTGATTTGACCGTAATTTTGTGAATATAATGATTCACTTTTCCAATACCATCTTGGAATATTTCAGCATTTTCCTCGAATATCTTTTGCAAAGCTTCTTCCGCTTCGTCTAACGAGATTGCTGCTATCATTGGGATTATGTCGTTGGCTTCCACTTCAAACTTTAAAGCAAACTCTTCATCGCATAGCATATTTGCACGGTATTTTATGAGGAAATCTATGCCCAGTACCGCTCTGTACGCCATTTGTTCAACGATGTAGAATTCGTGAATGAGTGTATTGCCTCTGTACGTAAAACCCAATTTTGCTTTGTGGGATACTGCTGCTCCTCTTCCTGAGAATGCTCCCTTTAAAACAAATTTTTTGACTTGCAACGCGTCTAAGATATCATCTGTTGTGACCAAAGCATCGTATAGCTCTTTTGTAATGGTTGATATCTGCGCTCCAGTGTCGACTAGTGCGTCAACTAAAAATTCTTTGAATTTTATTTTAATCATGGGAACCATGAATCTTTTGATTTTTTGCTTGTGGGCCTCCTCAAAGGTTTCCTCCACGTCTCTGATCATATCTTCTAAGCGAAGTATATTTAAAGCATCTTCCACTTTATGTGTAGTCCTTTTGGCTTTCAATATTTTTTGTTTATTTGGTTATTTTCAAGTTCTTCATGGAAACTAGTTTTATCCATTTTCTTTGTTTGATTGGTTGATTCTTTTGTTGAATCTTGAACTCTTGTATTCATTTCGGCTTGTTGTAGGTTCTTCTTTTCCCTCTTGCCTTTGAATATAAATGTTTTGTTTGGTTGCGGTTCGCGCTTCGGTTTACTTTTCGTTAGTTCGATCTCGTCATATCGCAGATCTACTTGAAAAGGTTTTTTACCGATTGTATCTTTTTGTAGGATTGTTTTAGCCTTAAGAATCTCTTTTTCTGTTGTTGATTCTTGTTTTGGATTATTTTTTATACTTGGATATGGTGATTGGTCCGTTTTTTCGGACTCTTTATCCCATTGGTCCAAAAAATATTGGCTTTTGCCATTACTTCCAAGTTTCTTGATTATCGCTTCGTCTTTATTTTGGTGACTTGTGCGATAGAAACTTTCTAACGAGCGTTCATCAGTCTTGGATGTTTTTCGGTTTCCCGCCAATTCGCCCCGTTGATCGACGCTTGAATTTTTTGGTCGAACGATCTTCCTATCGGTTGACTCGCTCGAATTCACTCCGTCGTCGTGGTTGTGCTGGCTATTGGTGGTCTTCATCCTTCTTGATGGTTTTTGCTCTATCTCCTCTTTTCTCTTCTTCTGCTTAATTGTAGACCTTGCTGCTACTTGTGGTTTTCTTATCACTTTTCTTTTCTTTTGCTTTGAGCATTTTATTTGTTTGCTCGCCGCATTAGAATCTGTTGATTCCTCTTCTTGTAATTGAATCAAATGCATAGATTTATCCGGAAATTTCTCGGATTTTTCTAAGAAATTTTCCTCCTTCTGTGGTATGTCGTCCACATTTCTTTCTCTTCTTTCTTGTGCTTGATTTCGTTCTGGATCATTGATCTCTTCTCGAACGATTGTTGCCATCTTCTTCCTCGATGGTTGTTGAAGTTCTACATTCTTCTTTTTATTAAATACATTTTGTGTCTTATTGTCGACTTTTGCGACATTTCTACGGTTTGACGCCTCCTCATCGTTGTCAGTGATCTTTGAGATCACCACCCTTCCGTTCTGGTACTCCTGCGTACGTGATCTCGACGGATTATTGTTTTGATATCGTGTTCCCGATTCGTTCGCACGACTCTGTTCGTGGTTCCACGTCTTTTCTCCCGCGGTTATAGCCAAAGATTTACGCGATTGAGTGGACTGATTCTGATTAAAAGATCTGTTATTCGGCGTGGCTTTAGCGTTTACATTTCTTTTTTGTGTCGTTCCCGTTTTCGCGCCTCTATTCGCGTTGTAACCACCTCATTGTGATTCGTTATCGGGTTTACGGCCTTTACGGCCTCTATCGAATCTAATAACCTAACTAGATCTTGTAAAGTGTTTACCGTGGTTGGTCTAATTTCCCTAGCTACGTCTATAGGAAAATAATCCCCTACGATTCCTATCACATCGTTATCGTTTAACGGTGGATCTAATGTTTTTGCTTTTTGTGCTACTTGCATGGTATATTCAGCCATCGACATTCCTGTATTCGGAATGTATTTACCTGTGAACATTAATTTTTTGTACGCCGTTTGCGCTTCTCTTCCCCAATAGTATTCACGGAATTTAGCCTTAGCTTCCCTGATATCTACTGGATTGGTCATTGAATACCAATATTTCGCATGTGAAATTAATGCTTTTTAAAGTACCTTAATTGGTCTTTTTCCGGAATATCCTCATCTCTAGCTATTCCTTCGAATTCTCTAAGAAAAATTTCCGGGTTTTGCTTGTCGTCTTTACCTCGGAAAACAAGTTTATCGAACGGACTTATTAAATATCCGCCGTGTGGTAGCCGGATACCGCCGCCTCCGCTTCCTCCGCCGCCACTTCCGCCGCCGCCACCTCCGGATCCTCCGATACCGTCGTGGTCGCCGCCGAAAATGCGGTATTGGAACTCGTTCATCTCATCCGTTAAAGGATCGATTTGACGACTCGTGCTCGGAACGTTTACGATAATAGTAGTTATGTTTTGGCGTTCGCGTTTCTCTTCACGCTCGTTTCCCGCCGAACCCTCGTTTACCGTTGGGTTTAAACATTCATTACGCACGGTTTGAATTTCGGATTGCAGTTTATCCATCCTATCCATTATAATGGACAACATTTCTACAATGCTGTGATCTGTTACGGTTCTATTGGCCTTTGAAGCCGTTGTGGTGTCGTTCGACGCCATTGTTACGGTCGCGTTTGTCGGTACTGTTGTGTTAATCACAAAATTTTTTCCCGCCGCGCCTACTGGCCTGTCGTCATGCGACACTATCCTTGTACACGGATCAGTTTGTTCGGTATTGACTCGCGTTTCATCGTCGGTTGACCTTCGCCTCGGCAGATTTTTTGCTGTTTGATGCATATATCGCGGCATCGGTTCGCGTTTTCTGGTTACGGTTCACGATTGAAGCGAATGACGTTTCGTATGTATCGAGATTCGCGCGTATGCGTTGGAATGCTCACGAACGTTTACAATCGCGTTATTTTTAATAACCGTATGTTCGCCGTATTATTCCCGTATTCGCGTTGAACGTTTATGATCGTACGATATAGTTGTCGATGCTACTATGTAGCATAGCTGAAAGAAAATGTTTATTAGTAACGTGTATATAAAGGTTCATTGCTCTTTAACCACAATCTGCTGTTGCAGTTCATGTTTCATTACGGTTTTGTGGTTTTCATGCGTTTCTCTTGACGCTTGTTGCTTTCATCCACAACTTTATTATTTATACTAGAATATTATTAGTAAAAGCTGTTTAACCATAAATTATTAATTTTAACCAGAAATCTTAATTTCTTATTATTCATATTATTCTTAAATATCTTAATCACAAATTACTAAAATCAATCAGAAATTTGAATATTATTGTTTATTATAGGTATTTAACCAAAAATTAATGAATTCTACTGTAAATTATGAAATTTTAATAAAACTTGGTATTTTTAACCAAAAAATAGCGGAATTTGCTTTAATGCTATTAAATCTAATGTTATTACACTAGTTTAATCAAAACTTATTGGTATTTATCACAATATAGGTAGTTTATATGTGGTAGTTATTTCACCAGAAAATCTTAATATTTACCAGAAATTTAAAATTTCTGAATTTGTTTATTTTTATTCAAAATTTAAAATAATTGACCAAAAATCTTATTTATTATTCTTATTTGTAATATTCAAACCAAAAATTATTGTATTTCAACGCAAAATCAGTAGATCTTTGCTTGTTATTGGTTTTTATCCAAAAATAATTGTGATTGGCCAGAATTTCTATTTGGTTTAACGGTATTGGCTCTTTGACCAGAAAATATTGAAATTTACCAAAAATGTTTGAATTTTACCAAAAATGTTTAAGATATTATTCTTATTAATATTGGTTTTTAACCAGAAATATCCAAATTAATCGTGATTTATTTATATCTTTTTGTTTGTCACGGTATTTAATGCCTTTGCTATATTTATTTATTATTTTGCAGCGTTATACTGTTTTTGCGTTTTGAAATGCAATCCCTTTATACGTTCATGCAATAAATTGTAGCACGGTTTGTCCATTTTGCCACTTACTCATTCGAGCAATAAAAATAAAATAGTTATTAACGTGCGTTGTGTACCAACCTTTACGTATAATTTTCGAAAAGACTGCAGTCGCGTTTTTGATTCGTCTTTGTATTGATCTTACAGATCCCACGAAATCATATATGCGTTGTATAACGATCGTCTTTCGCACGTAAATTTCCACGTTTAACCGAATTATATGCGCTTAGTATAACTTAACTGTCATTGGTCTAGCTTGGCAATTTGAAATTTGACTGGTTTTCATTATTTAGTTTGAAGAAATTTCAATATTTATCCGCAAAATATGGATCCGAAACATTTTCTATGTCTCTGGTTCACAAAGTATATCTATATATGTGTGTCTCTCCACGTGTCCATTTATGACCACAATTCAAACTGAATTTTCCGTTACAGGCTTTAGGTTTATTTCTGTGGTACACATTCGTCTCTTTGTTAATTATTTATTTTTCTGCATATCTTCGCGTTGAATTTACACACGCCTAATGCTTTAATGAATCGATAACCAATCTACGTGTTTAACGTACACACGCCGTGTCCTGTCACGGTCGCCATTTCGCGAAGCGAAAAATTTTTAAATCCGTCACTTGCTTATTTCAGACCTTTACGTGCACTCGCGATTGCTTTGATTCTTTCGGGTAGGCTGTTAGGCCTCTTATTAACGTGTATCTGTACGCGATGTTGGTTATCTGACAATATTATCACTGTGACCGGACAAAGTATTACTTTAGTAAATAATTCACTTTTTACTGATTCAGTCCTGATTTATTATATACGTATTAACTTACTTTACGGTCGCCAGGTAGTTTAATCCTGCTACTACCAAGAATCTCGTCAGTCGTTTTATCTGGTTCTCAATTGCCGCTGTCCCCTTTCCGGCCGTAGCTAAATGATATCCGGTGGACGCTCGACAGTTGCCGTGTTGCAGGAATATGCCCCGTCACGGATTTACTGATTTGCACCTAACCGCGTGCAATGATTCGTCCGTTCAAGCGTGTCTGCTCTCCTATTGGTTCACGCGCTGCCTCGTGCCCGCGTGCTTTCCCGATACGATCATTGATATTGGTACGTCGCACACTGTCCACGACTTTATTTAATCTGTCAAATCCTTTACACGCATAGTCTATCACTTAATGATGCCGCGCTGGGATTAAGGATCGTATCAAGGATATCAATTACACTCACTGAATTTACGATTAAGAAATACAAATGAAATATTTATTGCACACTGATACAATAAAAGAGAAATAAAAATTACAATTCTCAATGTCGCCCGTTATATTTTCTAACGCCGCGATATCGAGAAGAACAGTCTACCTCGATTGCACTTGATGATGTAACATTGCATCATCCGACGCATGCCTCGGAAGGAAGCATGTGTCTCCTTGCTCGGTCTGAAACCCACTGACTCTTGTCGTGGCGCTCTTCTCCGTGTCGCCACTCTATCCCTCCGCGAATGATCGCGCATGCGCTTAGGTTTATAAGTTGTGGATATCCACAGCCCTCGGTTTGTGGATATCGATATATCTCTTGGCATATTTTGCTTACTTACTTGTATCTAATTGGATTGTTTCACCGAGATCGATAAAAATAAAACATTGAATAATTACTTTGAAAACTTAACTTAAATTAAACTCTGTTTGGCTCACGGCCTTTTTACTTTAACTTTAATATATATTTAATTTTACTTTTATGCTATTTATATATATATATCAAAAATATAAAAACTAATAAACTTATGTAACTACTGTAATTTTACAAAACGGTATACAATTTTTCACCGTTAGTGGTCTGTTCGGGAGTCTGATCTGCAGTCCCCGATGCTTTCGCCATTGCATTTGACTTATCTTCGCCCGGCTGCTGCGTTTGACCCAGCTCTCCAGCAACTTCCTCGCCCGGTCGCGCCTTCCTCGGTGATACTTCTGGTGACTGGGCTGGTCGCTTTCCGCTCGTCGCGGATCTAGGTGACTCGCTGCCTGTCCTTGGTGCTTCCATTTCGATGACCGCTTCTGTCGTCGCTTCCGGTGTTGTGGTTGGCTCAACTCTCTCCAACGCTACCACAACTTTTCTGATGGTAGTTCCTCGTGGGTTATGATGCGGTTGCAAGGTTCCTGCCTTTTGCTATGCGATTGCACGGTCCGTCTCACCAAGGCACTGCACGAATCTTTCCAGGCGAGCGGTAGTCCTCGCAGCTCGGCTCGATGTTCGCTCCTCGTAGGCGGACAGCTAAGTGATTTTCGGCAACGTTGCGCTTTTCCGCCAGGAGCACGCAGGATCTCTCACTCCGCGTCACGATGTTCGTCGCGTCGCGCGATTGGGTCCGCTTGATGACGCGGTCCGCGCGG
>QKQZ01025301.1:0-35559 GCA_003595255.1 Solenopsis fugax
GCCGCCGCCGCCGCAGCAGCAGCCGGGTCTGAATGGCACTGACCCTGTCAGTCGACTCTGGGCTGATAATTTGCTACTTGCAGTTAGCATCGGCGACTAATTACGGAGCCAACGCGTTAACGGCCGGCACCCGGTAAATTCCTCGCGTCGCGTATGTTCGTTACGCGAATCGCCCATATGACCGTAAAAATGGATAAAGTCAATTAAAATACATATTAAGGTGGGTTAATCGGTTTCTTCGGTCATTAAATAATCCGTTCCCGTGGTCACGGATTATTCGTTACTTCCGTAGAACGTTGTTCCTCGTTAGGTCGGGACGCTCACAGATTTATGCCCTCGCGTTAATTGCCCAGATTTATCTTTGAGTTAGCGATGATTTACCCTCATTGATAATAATGACGATTAATCGTAATAACATCGCAATTACGTCGCGAGATTGATCCATTATCTTTTTGACTCTCGTCATTTATTGCGTATGCTGATATCGCGATAGGTCTTTAATTAGTGATAGCGGATAAGTTGCACGAATGCAAGGATATTGTCACGGTACGGAGATTTTATCTACCTCGAAGAGAATGGCCACAAAAAGGCTTGAATATCATTAATCTCCACGTAGGTAATTGCATTTCTGTCAGATGACTCAATTATCGTATATTGTTCAGTATAATTTTCTGTCATTCATGCAGCATGTTATTTTTCAAGAAACAATATAATCCTTGTCTTTTAAAGTATTTATTTAGGGTATCTCGTTTCGCTTTTAATTTTACGAGCATTTCATTCTATAATTTTATTAATACGATATCGTTACTGCGTTTTCGTCTAGCATGGAATTCCTTTTAGCAAAGTTCCTTGTGTTATCGCACGGCAATTAATTGATTTCGTTTCAACGTGTGGTAGACAAGCAGTAAAAGAGAAAAACGCAAAGAGTCCTCTTACATTTCAAAGCGAAAGAATTTCGGTGGAATTGCCGTCGATCCCTTCGACCTCACTGCCGTCATTACCGTCCATCTAAAAGTGCTTATCTAAAAGTGCCGTTGCGTTATCTAGTTAATGAGCGTAGATACTCGATGGCCACATTTCCCGGGCCACGTTGTTCATGATCGCTGTTGTAAAACGTGCGGCTTGCACTATCGACTCGTCACGGCAGTTCGGATGGAGAAAATGAATCGCGAAGGCGTCACGGTAGTTCGGATGGAGAAAATGAATCGCGAAGGCGTCACGGCGGAAGATCGATCTGGGATTAATGACGCGTGTATATACGCACTACTTTTGCTCGTGCGTGCAGCCGATCAGCGATGCCACTCCACTTCCTAGTTGATAAAGTGCTTCAGAACTTCAAGAACTTCAATAACATGCATGTCTATTTAATATATCTACAAGATGTTCCAGTCCGAATCTGTTATTTTTTAAATAAGGAATATAAATAAACTAGGTTTCTTGTTATTCTGCTCTGTTTATGTTGAACGTTTGTGTAGGCCTTGTTCTTACTTTTATTTTTTTATTTATTATTCTTAAATTAGATTATATCATTCTTTCTCAAATGTTTATTGCATTATCACTCATAAAACGGGTATGAATGCGTAAATGTATATGAATGTCCAAAGTATATTGAACTCCACGAGTTCGCTGAGATAACTGTGCTATCAATCATCCCTGCTATCAAATCTATATAACAAAATGATATCTTCTATTAAGACTTTTGATAATTTTGAGACAGCTTATCTTTTCAATAGAAATAAATATTTATTGTTATTACATTTGTGAAAAATATTTATTGCTACTATAAAAAAATTATTATTATTATATTAATGTCTTAAATTTGTTATTATTTTTGATTATATTAATATTGTAACGATGTTTTTTGCAACTTTGTTTAATTTTTATTAGTATTCAATTTTGAAATTAATACTTTTTAACATAGAAAAATTGCTACATATTACCGTTTTAATTTCTGACTTTTAATCAACAATTACAAAACAATCGAATTATCACGTTAACGCTTACGCAATAGGAAACAATTTATTCAAATTGTACTGCCGAGATATGACGTCTCTGTTTGAAAGAATTAAGGATGGGACGATATAATTGTCTGTTTCCGTTTCAGGGTACTGGGGCTATCACAGGCAGGGTTCTTGTCAAGCTGGTTTAGGAGGCGCGTTGTCTAAGGTAAGTTTAACGATATTTAACTTTCTCATACACGACATGTAGAGGATGTCTTTCTTTTCACACGAGAGATCATTGCAATGAAAAATATTAACCTAAGCTGAAGCACCTTTGACCGCTGACCTGTCTTAAGCGACCGACGTGTTCGGAGCTGTGCCAGTTCAAATGTGTTCGTCTGTCAGCATTCTGCGCAAAGGTCCGCGCGTAACTTAAGCGGTTTAAGTGACAACCGAAAGCGCAACGCACGAATGTAAATACAACGATGGCATGTCTCGGTGGTTGCGACAGACCCCCGAAAGAGTTAGAAGGCGACGCGAGCGGGGGCCGAATATGGACAGGAATGCGAATTCCTACCTTACGCACCTTCGGCCGTCGTTCCGAGCATTCGTATTCGTGCCGTGGCGCATCCGCACATGGTGCAGCGGGAGCTTTCTCTCTTTCTCGTATACGATTGTCTTGTCCAAAGCCCGATTCTCCGGCAGATCGTCGGGCGCGATGGGCCAGGGACCATAGGCGTCTTTTGCTCGCTTTTCACTTCGGAGATGCATCTCTGGGTAGGCCTGCACGTAGGATGTTTGTTGCACCTGCACAATCCCCACGCATTGATATACCTACTTCGTCCCACACAACGAAGTCACGATAAATATCGGCAGCAACCATCGACAAATCGGTAGCTACCGCAACTTTCACCTGTCGACGCAATGATCGTTTTTACTTTATCTAAAAATCTTGGTGCAAATGTTTCGCGATAAATTACGGTCACATATTTTATTTTTTCTCGTAGCAAGAATATTTAGACATTTATCAGAAATGATGCTGAAGTTTGCGTTTAGAATATCATGCAAATTTTCTATTGACGATGTATATCGATATGTCTAATTTGATAGAGGTCATTCAAGATTTTTATTTAATGCTCTATTTGTTCTGCGAAATTTTAGAATAAAAATTTTCTGTACTTTTACATTCAAATGAGGATAATTTTACATTTTAATTGCTTGAAAATCGACGAAAGATTGTAAGTTTGTATCCAATTACGCATTGGAGACTGAGGATTGTTAATTGGAGATTACACAGAAAGAAAAAATTGTAGTGGTGGGAACTACAAGGGGACAACCATACATTTTTTTGTTAATATAATTATAATATATAGTTAAGTGAACTATATTATAGTTATTGGAACTAAATTAATGGTTAAGAGAACTAATAAAAAATAGTTGTAATTATTTTATTATATAGTATACTACAATTATTTTTTATTAGTTTTCTTAACCATAAATTTAGTTGCAATAACTATAATATAATTCACTTAACTATATATTATAATTATATTAACAAAATTTGTATGGTTGTCCTCTTATAGTTGTTACCACTACAATTTTTTCTCTCAGTGTAGAATCAGGCCGAAATTAATTGAAATTAAAATTAACTAATTGGCGAAATTATAATCTTTTCAATTTGCAATCCTCTAATACGTAATCTGATACGAACTTTATACCGTTGGTAGAGCAAAATTACTTTACGAGGCACGTCGCCTTAAAGCAAGATCGCGGCGCAAAACGCGCGATTACGACGCAACACACTTCTGTCGTGCCGCAATCGGTTTTTCGAATCGTCTGTGACCTAGCGACTGCGATCTAATCTCTTTTGCGGTAAGAAATCTCACGCGCGCTCGCTTTCTCATACTCTCGCGGTGCGCCGAGTATTATTATCGCGCATCGGCTTCGATTATCGTCAAAGAAGCAAGCGCGGTGGAACAATTCCGTGGACACTCAAGTCGACTATCTTCGCCACGGATGTATAATTCAGAATTGCGCGGCTATATGGCAGATGTTTAATGCATGTCTCGCGGACCGTACCCGACTCCTAGCTCCGCGTTTCAGCATTCAATGTTAATATGTCCGCCCGCACTCAATCCCAATCCCGTATGCCTGTCTACGGTGCATATCCCGTAGATGTGGTAATTTCAGGTGTACTTGATAGCAACTCCAGACCAACGCGTTCCCTTTCTCCTATAATTTCTGCGAGCACTTTCTAAAACGGTGCTTCCTGATAGCACGGATATTAATTTTGTTCTTGTGGTCCGTGTCTCGTTATATAAAATGCTAAAATTTATATTTAATACACACTGATCCCTCGATTTACATAGAACTTTTCACAACTAATCCCTTCTTTTATGCAATCTTTTTTATACTGTAGGAAAATATATCTTTCTACGTGGTATTTTTGAAATTCTATATTAGTAAACTAAAACTCTGATTATATTTATTACATTGATTGACTGTTTTGGAGTACAGTATACAGTTATAACAATTTTTAAATTTGATTTTCTTAACTTTCATTATTAATGTTTTTTTTTGCAAATATATGAAATAAATATTTTTACATATAGATGGGTTTTTCTCTTACTTTTTTTTTGTATTAGCAGATCCATCCAATTACGCGATTTTTAACTGCATGAAAAAGTCAAGAACGGATAAATCGAGGCACTAGTGTAATTATATATTATTAAAAATAGTAAAAAGATATCTAAAATGTGGTTCATGTGGCAATAAAAATCGAATGTAGTATAACTTAATGCACTTCGGATAAATTCGATTTCTCATCGAACGTATGTACCATCTCATTCGCCCATTTCTCTTTTCGGAAAACAAACGCCATTGTACGGCAACTCGAGCGGCAGCAAGGACTCCTCGCGTACGCTAAATCCCGATGAGGGTGATTTAGAGGCCCTCTCGACGCCATCGAGAACGCAATCGACCATCGATCTTCGCGTTAAACCACCGCTGCTGGTACCAACCTGCCTGGTACCGCGGCTTATCTGGTGGGCGATCTAGAGAAGATCGATCGATAGCCGATCGCTATCAATCGATACGACCCGACTTTCCGTCCAACTCCGTGCGCGACCCCCGATTCGACGATTGAAATATAATCCTCCGGGCTTCTTTAGTATGAACGTATTCTTTCGTTCAGCTTCTCAAAGAGAAAACGTTCTGAATTAGATTCGACATGGATCGATTGGTGCTCCACGATCTTCCCACGATTCATTGCAATTCCTACGTATTTCACATATCGAAAATATTAGGTAACAGTTGTAACGACTTTTTGCATAGTGCACTGAGAGAAATGTTTTGTAAAATCAACCAAAGTTTGGTTGAATAGTGATCAAATGAATTTTATAATGATAGTTACTAAATATATAGTTGTTTTGACCAAACAAATTGTAGTCTTAACCAAATAATTATTTTCATACAACAAATTACAAAAAGTTTTTGGTTTTTTTGTTAAATGTAACAAAGTTTTTGGTATTAGTAACTATAAAATTCATTTGATTACTATACTACCAAACGATTTCTCAGTGTGAAATAATATATGTATATGGCATAACTTTACTATATATTTTTTAAATTAATTATGTTTTATATAAATATAATCAATTATCCTATAATATAATTATAGGATACTGTAATAACTTCGATCCCCAACAAACTTTACATTTTTTGTTTCCCCTTATACTTTTTACATCGTAAATTGTCATGAACCTTCATCAAGTACAACATGAAAATTGTCTTCTATGATAAATGTTGAGTAAAGAAAAAAATAAAAAAAATGCAGTTTACAATTTTTTAAAGCCGATCACTCTATTTGCGTGTGCATTAGCCACTCGTTTCTCCCGCATTAGCCTCGCTCGCAACAGTTTCTTGCTTCGTCAGGGCCCGGACCCCGTTTCTTGCCCGGCGTCGTCGCCGCAATCTCCCGACGGCATTTGGCATGCACTTAAGCACAGCACACTTATGGGCGCGTGTGTACACGCATATACACGCCGGTATATAAATTTTACCATGGGGTCTCCCCATACATATTTGGCCGCGCGGGTTATATTTCAATCTCGGATGGGGCGCGCCGGTGTGTCTCTTCCATTCCATCTCCCGCGTTCCCCGTTTATCCTTAACCCCTTTCGATCGGCGCCAGAACACAACTCGTGCCAGTCGTGGTTCGCGTAGACGGGACGCAGCCCGAGCCCACCATTGTCTCGGTTGCAAATTTTTCGCGTGTATAAGCATCGGGACCGACCGCCACTCCGTGGGGGGTACATCGTGTAGACCCTTCCGTCCCTTCTGTGCACGCTCACCATGTCTTGCGTGTCACACCGACTTCGACGACAAATGCACGTATTTGCTTACTGCTGCTAGGCTAATCTGTTTAGCGTCTGGCAATCGAAGAAATCGTGGGAAGATTGAAAATATTAGTACAATAAATATGTAAAATTGATGTAAAATTCGACCTGAGCGAAAGCACTCTAGGATGTACTTATTCTGCTCGAGAGATTAATGAGAAAATAATATAATCAAAAATATCTTTATGTATCTTATAGACTATAAATATACGTAAAATAAATATATTGTAAACTTTGGTCGACCTTTAACATCTACGAGATAACGATATTCTCACGTATCTAACAGATAAAAATTATCCAACAGACTCACACGTGCACACAAGCTGTTTTTTAATCCATCATTCACTGGCTATCCTAATTACTTCCCATACGAGAAACGCATCGATCATTGTCTTCCCACTTGCATGAGTCGCGCGGTCCGAAAGACAGACCGAGGCCGGTCGGGTTTGACCTCTGATTCACCTCTCGGCACGTCAAAAAACGCATTCTTCGGGTTCGACGAGCAGAACGGCATCGCTTTGCGTCCTCCATGCTCGGCTCGGCCCGGCTCGGCCTGGCTTGGCGAGGCAGGGCCCTAGAGACGGATGGCGCCGGAACACAAAAGTTACGGCTGTTGCACCCGGTTGTATCCGCGCCGGTGTACCCTATCGCGACGGTGTGCACGTGACTCGATCGCACGTTTGACATTGTTTGGCCCGATGAGGAGGGCCCCTATTGTTCCCGGAGCGGACCGTGCGAATCGCTTGGCCCGGCATATCGCGACTCACAAATAATAATATTTGCGAGACGACAAACAAAAGATTGCGCCGAAATGCGGTGAGTCTGATCCATGTTGCATACGTGGATCTCAAGGCAATCCTTGATACATGCGGAGTCGGGTAACAGAATCGTTGAATTTTAATAGCTGACACGCTAAGACATCGGGATAAAATTTATCTAGTTGCGTTATCTCGTCTAAAAGTTTTAGTATTAACGTGATCCACTTTTAAATTCGTAGTGTCGAATTTTATTTTTAATTTTTATGGGTCGCTGTTGCTCCTATTCAATACGTCATTAATTTAACAAAATGTTATTTAATTCAAGTTTAAATTTGATTCTTTAATATTTAAAACAAATAATAAAAAAACAAGGACTCTCAAAATTTAAAACAATAAAAGTAAGAACAGGCCAATGAGAGTCAGCGCGGATACAATTGGGCAATCAAAAACACTGATACAATTAAATCAGTTTATTCATGTCAAAATAACAAAAACTAGATCGTTTATAGTATGAATTCGCTGAAGATGACTCCAAAGTGAGTCGAAACGTTCGTTTTTTGTATCAGTGTTTTTGATTGCGCAATTGTATCCGCGCTGACTCTCATTGGCCTGTTCTTACTTTTATTGTCTTTAATATTTGACAATATTCATTTGAAAACGTAATTTTTTAAATTCCTGTAGAGAAAGATATTTAATAATATTTCATCTTTTTGTTAAACAATTGGTTTTTTAAAGCTACACATTATTGTCAACGTGATGCCAACGAACCGAAATCTCGGAAAATATACAAGAGTGTTGAGCAATCGAACACTTTCTCAGCAGGCGCAATAGAAGTGCTACGCACGGAATATGTTAATTTTACTAATCAAGTTGCATGTACATCCTGGTTCTCAACACCTCAACGCAGTTCCTTATTTAATATCTTATCTCCGGTAACGCGCGCGTGACCGTACGAATGTTAATTTGCTCGGCGAGGAGTAACGTTCTCTTACGCTTCGTACGAGCGCGAGAGGCGAGGGATTTGTGGACTGGTTTGGTCCGACTAGGAGGAATGCGGCGGATGCGTTTTCGCTGGATCCTGATAAGCAATCGCGCGGGATCCATTAGGACCAACGCGTTCCGCGATTGCACCGGCGATCGTGTTACAAACGACCGCACAAACCTTGTAATTCTACCGGAACCGGGGAATTTATATACATTGCCGACTCGCTGCATTTACATCGGGCGGCTCTCTGATCGCACTACGCTAAGTGAATTTTCGCGGCCATAAGTACTCGCGATATTTATTCTATCGTGCACACGGAAGCTTAACTGCATTGCGCAAATATAAGTATATACAAAGATATTGCATACATATATGCACTGACAAGTAAACCTATTTTTGCGTGACTCGCCGATTTCATTGAAACTTTGTACATTTGTAGAGTAGGCAAAAATAATAGACACGTATTTTTTTATCGGCAATGGTCAACATTAAAGGGGTGAAATCGATCTCGAAAGTTGAGGGTTTTAGGAATGTTTTACCCCTCGCAACAAGGGTGCATGGAAAGTCGGACATGTAAACTTAACTATCTAACATAGAAAACATTTTGTAATGATTTCGTGTTGATTGGTACATTATTTTTATGTGAAACGTCATGATGATTCCCTAATACTTTCAACTTTGGGGGTCGATTTCACCCCTTTAATGTTGACCATTGCCGATAAAAAAAATACGTGTCTATTATTTTTGCCTACTCTACAAATGTACAAAGTTTCAATGAAATCGGCGAGTCACGCAAAAATAGGTTTACTTGTCAGTGCATATATGTATGCAATATCTTTGTATATACTTATATTTGCGCAATGCAGTTAAGCTTCCGTGTGCACGATAGAATAAATATCGCGAGTACTTATNGTCACGCAAAGGTAGATTTACTTGTGAGAGAAATACTTGGTAAAATCAACCAAAGTTTGGTTGAATAGTGATTAAATGAATTTTATAGTGATAGTTACTAAATATATAGTTGTTTTGACCAAAGAATTTGTAGCCTTAACCAAATAATTATTTTCATACAACAAATTACAAAAATGTTTTGTTAAATGTAACAAAAGTTTTTGGTACCAGTAACTATAAAATTCATATGATCACTATTCTACCAAACGATTTCTCTCAGTGTGCATTTTACATATAGAAATTTTTCTAACGTCAAATATAAAAAATTATATATACGAATGATGTGTATTAATTCATCGCCAACGAATCTCTACGGTACGTCGCGAAAGTTGAAAAATGACGCTGTCCAAATTGTCTCTCCTTTCTCGATTTTCAATGCGGGGAGAAGATAATGCACCTTGTGATTTAAGAGTGACGTTGCAAAATGGATTTTCTACCCTGACAATGATAGCCGTCCGTCGACGTGTTAATCACCTCTTCGTGTGTATATCTGTTTCCACTTCGGAGTCCTCGTCGCGCAAAACCGAAGGCAGACGACCGTTCGTTATCGCGTCACTCGAGAACATCCTGACGCGACGTGGCGAAAAATTGATGCCACCAAAGGAAGAGGGTCCTCACGGCGACATTGTGTCCGCGCGTTTAAAGCGCACGTATATACATACACGCGGCGCGATGTCTCGTCGCCGTCGCCGTCGGTCGTTGCGGAGGAAGGAAATCGGAGGGAAAGGGCGAGAGCGGTCGCGAAGAGGCAAACGGCAGGAGGAGTTTCAGGTGGCCATTTAAGGCTCGGACATTTCGTTCTGTCACCGTGTTCCGTGTTCACCGTCGTGCGACGCCGCAAGGAGGCCACCTACGCGCCGGTGAGGTCGTCTCTCTACCAACCCTCGCGGTTGCATTGTCTTATAAACGGCCGCCGTTTCTCATGATAAGCAGAGTAAAACGAAACTAGACACGTTCTTTTTCTCGTGAAGCGCGCACCTTCGCCACCGAGCGACGATCCGTCCGCTTTCTACCGAGCGACTTCTCGGCAAGCTCCTTCTTTAGAGGGAGAGTCTTTGATCGCTCTATTGAAGATCGTGAAAAATCCCTTTGCAGAAATCCTTGATTGTCAACCAACCATTTTTATCGATCACGTTTTTTTTTATGTCCATAAGTGTTTTAAAAAATACCCTGAGAGAAAACATTGTAGTGGTGGCAACTATAAGGAGACAACCATACAAATTTTGCTAATATAATTATAATACATAGTTAAGTGGATTATATTATAGTTATTGCAACTAAGTTTATGATTAAGAAAATTAATAAAAAATAGTTGTAATTATTTTATTATATAGTATACTACAACTATTTTTTATTAGTTCTCTTAACCATTAACTTAGTTGCAATAACTACAATATAGTTCACTTAACTATATAATTATATTAACAAAATTTGTATAGTTGTCCCCTTATAGTTGTCACCACTACAATTTTTTCTCTCAGTGCAGGTGTTTTTATTTTAAATTATTAAGTTATTTTCTGTTATTTAAAAAATTATATTAATATATTTACTTGCTTGTTGTAGATTTTTAATGAAATGTCGAAAGAACATTAAATTATCATATCTTAATCTTGAAGATATGATAATCGTGTAATAATTGCAATTTATCTCGTTACCGCCACTATTGCTACTAATATATTGCCTTGTTATGTTCGAATATTATCACTCATTCCTCCATAATCTCATTAACTCTCCTGCGTGTCTAGAGTTACAGAAAATAATAACGCGGTTTTATTGCCCGTACGCAAAACAACTTCGACCATAATCCGATAATCCCCCCGGCAACGTTGTTCACCGCAATTGCGAGATATCGCGTGTCGCAAGGGGAAGTGCGTCACCGCATAAAAATGGAATCTCGTGTTACACGATTTCGTCCGCGTTGCGCTCTTCTTCCCTGCTCGCATTAACGCGCCCCTCTCTCCTTCCTCTCTGCGTGCGATCTGTAGAAATTGTATCTTACTTTCCTGCAGCGGCGGATCCTTCACGTGGGCGAGCGCGTCCGCGCGTAGGTGCATCCTAAGAGAGTGTAACGACATTGTCGCGCGGTTAACACTTTGATCCGGGCGCCATTCGCACGGACTCTTGACAGATGAATTTTTAGGAAGCTTACCCTTCGCATTTCGTTAGACAACGTTCCTGTAAAATCAGGGATTTTATTTGCGGAGCGTTCCAGATCTTCTCCAGCGAATTAATTTGTCTGTAAATTAATTCGCTTTCTCTGACCAACTTAAGAATTGCCATTTAAAAAACTTGATTGCTTATTTTTTAGACAATTTCTTGATAATTCATTGTAACATTAAACGTCTTAATATTCATACTTTATTTTAAAATTCCATTAATACAAACTGTCTTTGAAATTTGAATTTAGTCAAATTTTTGTTAATTATTTTCTAAATCTCGTAGAGTGAAAAATTGTATAGGCTCAAGTTTTATTCTGTATAGCAGTTACTATATAATATAGCAATTGCTATATTTAGAGCAATTGCTATATAGAGCAATTGCTATATTATATAGTAACTGCTATACACAATAAAAATTGAGCCTATACAATTTTTCACTCTACGAGATTTAGAAAATAATTAACAAAAATTTGACTAAATTCAAATTTCAAACACAGTTTATATTAATGGAATTTTAAAATAAAGTATGAATATTNCACAGTTTATATTAATGGAATTTTTATGCAAAGTACGAATATATTACAGCTATTACGAGTATATTACAACTATTTTTTATTAGTTCTCTTAACCATTAACTTAGTTGCAATAACTATAATATAATTCACTTAACTGTACATATATTATAATTCTATTAACAAAATTGGTATGGTTGTCTTCTTATAGTTGCCACCACTACAATTTTTTCTCTCAGTGTAGGAATGAATTTTCAATCTTACTAGAGTGACAGATCACTCGAAAAATTGTTCAATTTTCACTCTTTTAAAGTTTCACTCTATGAGATTTAGAGAGCACGTTTAACGTGATTATATCGAAGATTATCAATTCTTATGCAATATTATAATTTTATACAATATCGCTGTATATGCAACGCGGATATTGCTATATCCAGTTTGACTACGCGGACTGCGTGATTCGATCTGAAAGTATAATCGCGCAAAAGTAGCCAACGCCGTTTCCCGTTCCGTTTACAATTCGTTGTCATCCATATTACACGATCTTATCGCGGAACGTACTTGCGCATTCAGTTTCCCTCGCGATCATTCATGTAGACCGTCGATTAATATGTATGCGAGCCGTAATCTTCATTACTTCGACACCGCCGTTAGTTGAGTGCGTGGGAGTGCACCGTTACTATACGTAAAACGTAAAACGCATCGGCAATGCGCGCTGGTCGAGCACGCTGGTTTACAGGGTCGCGACCTCGACTACGCACGGACTCCAACTACTTTTTTTCCGTAGGGTTACATACGCGGAAGTTACTGCGATAATTCTAGATCCGACGATAGGAAAAGACAAATTAATTAGCTGTGCGTCTCTTTGCAATGTTCGGTACCCTCTGGGCGTCTCATTTTTTTTTTTTTTTTCCAAAATCCATCCATTCTCGGAAATTAGCGACACGAAAGAATTCCCCGTAAGTGTAAATGTACGAGTGGGCGGACTTCCATGGTTTCACTTCAATTCAGTGGACTGTCGAATACAGTATCCGTTTCATAAGTGCTAACTGTACAAGTACTTTCGATACGTTGCATGGGAATGACGGGCGCAAAAGGGTCAACAGCATCGAGTACGTCGACAATTTCGAGAGCCACTCGAGTTCTCACGTACCGATTCAACGGTGGCCTCGCATCGCGGGAGGCGGCAGGCCGTGTGTGAAACTCTCGAGATGGTTTCTCTATCTCGCGGAGAGTGTTACTTTAATAATTCCTCCTCCCTGTTAGAGGAGAATATATTCCCGTTCCGGGAAACAAACGAAAATAAATGCGACGTGTAAAGACTCGGAGGCGATGCGAATGAAATTCTTGCTTTATTACATGGGCTGTACCACATTCATTTTCCCTTCCATGAAACGGCTCGTTCGTTACGTCTTGCCTTTCGCGGACACGTTGAAACAGTACATCGATTTTTCCACGCCTCCGCTCAGGGACCGCCGGCGTTGCGTGAGAGTTATTACGTTTTGGAGAACGTTTAAGTCACGACGTTGGCGCTCCCATTGTCGCGTATCAGTTTGCATACCGAGTTCGCGATGATTGATAATTTTTGTACGGATGCAAAAGAGCACGCTGTGCCGCGTACCGCGAGTGGTCTTTGTGCCGCGAACTACTGCGGTTCGCGCACATTTAACGCGCAAGACAGATGTTGCACGACAAAAGCACGGTTGCCTCCATTACATATTGCAGTCATAAATAATGCATACTGTATACGCGATGGCGCGCAAATATCCCTGGTGCGTGTACTTATCACATTTACTACGCGTCCTCACAATTCGACATCTTTACACTTTTGCGTTCTTGATTAAAAAAAAAAAAAATGACAAATTTTCGGCTTCTGAGTTTCGAATAAATTTACGTAACTCTGCGATTAATTTTCAAATTGAAATTTTATTAAGTATTAATATTAAAGTAAAAGCTATTTAACAATAAAATATGGAAAGTGACAAACAAGGTCGAGTCGAGCAAAATAAAGATCTTACAATAATACGTTAAAATTTAAAATGTATCTATAATTCGATTTTCTTACATAAACATGTTTCGGACTTACTTGTCCGTCCTCAGTATGTTACAATTTCGATATCGCTTACATAAGTATGGTGATCTTAAGTCTGAAGCGTGTAGTGATGACCCAAACACATAATCAGGAAAAGTATCGCTGGTGGAAGAAGCTCTTACCAAGCAATGTCTTAATTCTACTAGGAGCTATCCTCCCCAGTTCACCATGTCGTTTGAATCATATTATTCTATATGAGAAATTGACAGAAACTATTTTTTTATTTACTGATGTGATAAGTACTATAATAAAAATCAGAAACGTTGGTGAGAGCTTCTTCCACCAGTGATACTTTTCCTGATTATGCGCTTGGATCATCACTACACGTTTCAGACTTAAGATCACCATACTTATGTAAGCGATATCGAAATTGTGACATACTGAGGACAGACAAGTAAGTCCGAAACACGTGTAATGTAAAAAAATCGAATTATAGATACATTTTAAATTTTAACGTATTATTGTAAGATCTTTATTTTGCTCGACTCGACCTTGTTTGTCACTTTCCATATTTTATTGTTAAACATTTCGAGCTAAAAAGTAATTTATTTTATTGTAAAAGCTATTTGGCAAATTTTATGAAAAATATCTTGCACTACATTAAGAGAAAATCGTAGTAATAACAATTATAAGGGGACAACCATACAAATTTGGTTAATATAATTATAATATATAGTTAAGTGAACTATATTATAGTTATTGCAACTAAGTTTCTGGTTAAGAAAACTAATAAAAAATAGTTGTAATTACTTTATTATATAGTATACTACAACTATTTTTTATTAGTTCTCTTAACCATTAATTTAGTTGCAATAACTATAATATAGTTCACTTAACTATATATTATAATTATATTAACCAAATTTGTATGGTTGTCCCCTTATAATTGTTATTACTACGATTTTCTCTTAATGTANCACAATGTTTTCTCTCTGTGTACATTTGGAGTGTTTGATTCGTGAAAAAAATCTTTATCTTCAATGACCGAGCATGATTGGGAATCATAAAGATCGCTGAAGGTATTATGTAACAAAGCGTAATGCAAGCCGTTGATTTATGAGAGAGTCATCGACAGGTATCGTATTCGCGGTATCTCACGATATTTTATCGTTTGATCAAGATCCATGAAGAGCCATCGATCTCTCTAGTCTCGCAGCGTTTTTTCTTACTGTGCATCAAGAGACGATGGCACTTCATACCGAGAAGTCTATCGTAAAGGCCACCGCGGTTTCTCGTACGGTTTAACATGCGTGACGCGGTTATGCGCAAACGCGTGCAGCAAATGTGCGGCTTGCATACATACGAGCGGCTGATTTATCGCATCTCGGGTTCGCGCACGAGCCCTCCCTTTTCTTATCGTATTATCTTATAAATTAAAAAAAAAAAGAGGTGTTAGACTTTCGTGGGTGCGTTCGTTTCCCGGTTGCGAGACACTGAAAATCACACATACCATTTATCGCTTCTTTTGTTTTGCGAGGTACTTGATCTTTCACAAAGGAAAATTACGTAGGAACAATCGTGTGAATGCGAGCAAAAGTGAGATAAATTAGGATTTGATTTTAACATCTCCCTCGTGCATTGTAACGAGTGAAGACGTTCGCTGAACGGTTACTTTTCTACTTGTTTCAGAATGGCGAGAGACTCTTCATAGGAGCACCAGGCAGTTATTACTGGCAAGGTGAGATTCTTTACCGAATTTTTGTCTGTAAGATAACGCCCATATCTTAGGACGTATGTGAGCCGAAAATTCGTCTTTTAAGCTAACGTTGAGACATATGTATTATTTTTTTTTTTTTTTTTTTTNCAAAAAATTCATGTGATTTATGTGATCCATGGGGTGGTGCGACTGAACGAGAACGGAGGAACGGATGTTGATTAGCGATTAGAGAAAGAAAGAAAGAAAGAGAGGGAGAGAAAGAGCGTGCGATTCCTCGATCTCACTAATAATTCAGAGGGGAATTTCCTTTAACAAATTGCAGGTCAGATATACTCGATCGCCGCCTCCATGAGATTGAAGTTCGTGGCGACGATGTTAATCACCGAAGCCGAAGCATCAGGTATCGCGAACACTTGCAGGCGCCCCTCGTAATTAAAATACTGTCCACCCTTACTCTGTCGACCCCGACCCTCGCCCCCCAACCCCCTCATGTCTAATAAGCTACCATTCTCTCGTATTGACGACTTCTTACGTGCCAAATTAACAACGTGTTGCTTGTCGGCTTTTTCCGAGAGTGCGAAAACTGAAGTGAAAGCCGGCAGTAATTAATTCGCATTAATCGCAGGAAATCGTCCTCGGAGGCAGGTATCAAGTAACACGAGAGTATTTTTCACCCTCTTCGCACTTGCTTGGCAGTAACTCTAATCATTTGTCCTCATGCCTGTATGACGCTTTTTATTAATTATATGAATTATTAGAATCGATGAGTATAGTGTGAATAATTAAGCCCACTGCACTGCAAATCCAAGTGTATAAAACATGTAGTCACTTTTTACGCATTTGCATTTTTTTATACATTAAATTAATTTTATGCGTGTAATTTTTGTACTTTTTACACGATTAGACGTGTATCAATATTAAATTATACATCTAAGCGTGTAAAAAGTACAAAAATTACACGCAAATAAATGTGTAAAAAGTGACTACATGATTTTACACACAAAAATACACACTTAGATTTGCAGTGTGTAGTCCGAAAATGTGTTAATATTAAATTTATTATTTTTCCTAGCTCATTTTTTATATGAGACGATTCATAATCTCTGTGTTCGATATTTTATATCATAATACTTAATGTTATTATTTTTGGTTATTATGAATTAAATAAATTAAAAGCTATTATTAAATTAAAAGCTGTTTCTCATTTTTCTGATAAGTTAAATATCAGCTATAATTGCGACGATTAACGCGATTACACGCCCAGTTCCTTTCTAATTACTGCCAAATAAGTGGTGGGTGACATTTCTAACAGGTGCGGGCCCGCTTCTTACAGCTTCAGCAAGCTACAGATGCAGCAAGAGCCGTGGTAATACGGATCCGACTAGAAAGCTATAATTCCCTTAATCGAGAGTTTGCGCCAACGTTGCTACATAGTGACGATCGCTTGACATTAATAGCGAGAACAAATGCTAGATTAATAATAGAAAAGCTTGTCATTCCTATATAGTATGTTGTTTTCACAAAATCTTATGTATAAAATTAAATACGTACATATGTGATCTCTTTATTAAATTAATATTCTGGAAAGTATATTTATTTTAATGACTTTCTATAATTATCTGTTAATTGAATGCTAAATTGCTCTTTGTCCAATGAAAATTCAATCAGTTATACGATTACAGCGTGCATTTCAATACGATACAAGATTTTGTGAAGCTTTTTGTGCGAGCTATTTCCTGATTGCAGCAAAGGCGACAGGCCTTTCACAGATCTTTGACTAAAACTGCAGTCACGAAAACACTTGCATTTTCCCTCGCTTTCTGGGGATATCTTTTATTAACGTCATGAAATTATTTTGTAGGACAAGCGTTTTCGCAGGCCTTGAATAATGGTCGATCGAGAATCATGTTCACCAAAGAGGGTCCCGCGAAGGAGGACGATAGTTACATGGGTTATTCCGTCGCGACAGGAGATTTCGTTGGGAACGGAGATAGTGGTACCGCGGTTGGCGTCCCGCGCGGTTCCGATCTTCTGGGCAAGGTGCGTAGAAGTGTATTGCATTGCAGATTGAAATATGAAGTACAAAAGCATGAAGATGGAAATGTAGAACGGAAATAACAGGAAATATTAAAAAATCGCAATATTAAAATATTAAAAAATTTAAGTACATGTCTGAATGCAAGAATCATATAATCTCGATAAATGCGAGAATACGTAAAATAAATTCAATCAGATGCAGATTCTTTTGATGCAGAACAATATTTAACTTTTCTGAAATTAAAAAATGCAAAGTATATTTTGTATATTTCCCAGGAATCTCTAAACATTGATTTGTAAGTGCATATTTAAGTTGATAAAGATCAAAATTTTTAAAACAAAGATTTGCACGGGAGCAATATGCATATATCTCGTCGAATGTAAGCTAATGCGAAAATATGATCGTAGGTCTTACTTTTCACGTCGAACATGACAAATCCTCGAAATCTTACTGGCGAACAAATGGGCGCGTACTTCGGTTACGCCGTAGCTGCCGGCGATATAGACGGGGATGGGTTGGATGACCTGATAGTCGGTGCACCCATGTACACAATTCCAGATAACCCGGAAATGACCATCGAAACCGGAAGAATTTATGTTATCTATCAGGGCCATGGTGCGGAGAAGTTCCGCAAATTCGACACAAGGTAATGAAGCTTCACGAATGATTCTAAGAATGAAGGCGAGAGCAGAAGAAGCAATATATTACATATTATATATTTGTGAAAAAAAAATATGTAGAAGGAAAATTCCTCCGTAAAGCGGAGGCGCTGGAATATCTTCGTTGCTCCCAAGTTCATTAACTGCGACCCCGAAGGGTTAAATGAGCCCTGCGTACCGCAAGTTCGTTGAACCGCGGCGATAAAGCTTATCATTATCCAGGGACGGCGAAAGCAACCGCGGACGTTTCGGCTTGTCTCTGGCCTCTCTGGGGGACATCGACCGTGACGGTTACGGTGATTTCGTCGTCGGCGCGCCCTATGCTGGTCCAAACGGTCGCGGTGCCGTTTACATCTATCTCGGCTCACGGACTGGGGTACTTGAGAAATATTCCCAGGTGATCCACGCGGAGGACTTGGATAATCCGGTACAGACCTTCGGATTCTCCGTGGCCGGTGGCCTTGACCTCGATAACAATGTTTATCCAGATCTGGTAGTCGGTGCATACGAATCAGGAACGGCGATGTTTTTCAGGTTATCATTAGTTATCCTTTGATTTTTCTCTCGAGGGTATCTATAGATTGTACTGAATTTTGAAGTTTATATATTCTTTAGATCACGACCGGTTATCAAGATGGATTCCTACGTGACCTTCGACTCCGAATCCAAGTTGATCTCTTTGGACCATAGAAACTGCACGCTTTCGGACAACACTAGAGTCACGTGTTTTCCGCTTAAGGCTTGCTTCAAATACACAGGAGAGGGTGTTCTCTCGAGACACAATTTCAACATACAATATGTACTCGACGTGAAAAAGACGAAGAATCCGAGACTGTTCTTCCTAGAGTTGGAGGGAAGGAACACGATGAATCACACGATCGCGGTCGAACGCGATCGTCAGTTTTGTCGCACAGTCCAGGTGAGTAAATAGTTGTTTTTAATATTATATGTTTCTTGTGCTTCTAAGACTTACAATTTTGGTATTGTTCTTAAAGGTCTACGTGACTCCTAACATTCGTGATAAGCTAACGTCATTGGACGCCGAAATGCGTATGAGTCTAGAGGAAGAACGGATTCTGGATAATCGCCGTCGTGATCCTAAAATACCACTGAGACCAATCCTCGGCGCGACGACCTCCAGGAAGGACACTCTCTCTATCAGAAAGAATTGCGGCTACGACAATATCTGTATACCTGACTTACAGCTCCAAGTGAAACCCAACGTTGTCAGATACTTGCTAGGATCTGGCAAAAGATTGGAACTCGAAGTCCTGGTTCAAAACGAGGGCGAAGACGCCTTTGAGGCAATGTACATTCTGCAATTACCGACAGGCATTGATTACATCAACATCGAGCGTGTCGAGACCCTGGAAATTCCCGTTCACTGTTCCGCGCCCAAACCATCGAACAACAATACTCTACGCTGTGATATTGGAAATCCATTGCCACAGAGAAAGCTAGTGAAATTCAAAGTGCTGCTTCAGCCTGTGACGTCTCACGGGATGAAGCCCATCTACGAATTCGATATGCACGTCAATACTACGAACCCCGAAGATGTCACAACTATCTATGATAACACACAGCGCTTGTCACTGCCAATTTGGATAGAAACAGATTTGCGCGTTGACGGTGAGAGCAAGCCTAAGGATCTATATTATAATCCTGGCAATTACACTGCCGTGAATATTACTTCGGAGCTCGAATTGGGACCGGCGGTAACGCACAATTATACTATTCGCAATCAAGGTCCATCGGATATCGTTGAGGCAGAGGCGTATCTCATATGGCCCGCGCAGACTTTATCTAAGAAGATACTGATGTATTTATTGGAACAGCCGGAGACTGCGGGACCGATTGCTTGCGAATCTGCCAACGCAAATTATCTTAGTTTGAAGGTACGTATAAAACGGAAAATTATTCTTTTATGTTACATGTATAATATAGCAATATATATAAATTACAATAATGCATTGCAGTTGGATCAGCGCAGAAGAGTGCATTTAAATTATCACGATTACTCCGGTGTAATCTTGGATGAATCGCAGTCAGGCAGAACAATCAATGTTCAAAGAGGCCTCGAAATAGATCGTAATAAAATGAATCAGAAGGAAGAAGCCGAGATTAGTAGTGGCGATAGTTCAAATATTCAGAAATCACGGCACTCCTCTTCGTCGTTATCTTCCTCCTCTTCTTCTAGTATTGCCGAGACTAGGAGGATTCAACTAAATCCAACGGGAGAGAAACCTGAAGTGCTCACTACAACGTACACGCACAATTCTTCCGGAACTAGCTCGAGCGATAGCGGTGACTCGTCCAGCCATCGCGGCGGCGTTGTTTTTCACACGGAATCGAGCGATAATTACGGTTCTACATTAGGTGGGGGATTCCGTGGATCTGAAGAATCCTTTAGAACGAGTAACAAGATCCACGGAAATAATCAATTTAACGACTTCTCCTCTCTTAAACCGGCTTCCAGTTATCCGACTCCGAGGACTGATCTTGAACAGTCCTACGGAACTCGCACGAATCCATCCGTTAGGGTGGAAAGTCGTTGGGAAGAGAGTGGTGAAGCGCAAAGACATACGAGCTCATCTTCAGGAGGGTACGATTCAATTATGACTGAAAGCGAGAGACGATATCAGGACATGCTAAGGCAGCAAGAAGAAGCTCGTTTGCGTCAGGAGGAGGAGACTCAACGAAGAAAGCTGCAAGAGGAGCTTTTAGTACAACGTCAGCAGGACCGTCAGAAAGAACAAGATCGTATCGCTCTGCAACATCATCGGGAGGAGTTAGATCGACGTCGGCAAGAGGAAGATCGACTGAGAGAGGAACGACTTAGAGAAGAACGACGAAAGGAAGAAGAAGAAGAACGATATAGACAGGAAGAACGGCACAGAGAGGAAGAACAGCGAAGGCTGCAGGAGGAAAGACGACTGCAGGAAGAGAAGGAACATAGGTACAATTATGACGAGGAAAGGCGTTATGGCATGACCACAGGTGGTCGAACGGAAGATGATTTCATTACTGGCGATCGCGAGGAGACGGTCGGAAGTCGAGAATTTGGTTTACACAATGTCAGCTCCACGCAAGAATTAGAGCGGATCTTTGGCACGTTGTCGAAAGACGCAGCTGGTTATCAAGTGTACAGTAGACAGGGACAGCAGTATGTGCAATTTAAGGCGAGATTCAGGACATCCGCCGACAGAAAAGAGTACATAGAGTTTCAGGACAGCTCTATGTTTCCCCTTCAAGATCGTTATGGTGGGCAAAGCTACGTTTCGGAATCCACGGAACCTCGCGACAGTCGATTCCTCAGAATAGAAGGCCAACTACTTGTGGCTCCGGATGGCAAAGGTTACATCGTGTTGAAAGATGGTCGAAGATTCCCTCTTCAAGGTTCTTTTTCGCACACTGAGGAAAGAACGTACACTTTGCATGGTCCACATGATAGCTATCAGGGCGGCGATGCTGATAATCAAGGTCACGGAACTTACAGTCAGTCTTGGCATGAGGAATCATCCAGTCATGGTGCGACTTTAGACGGAGGCTACGAAAGTAGTTATAATACACGTACACATGAAGAGAGGCGAACAGAAGAAAGAACCAGTAACACCAAGATTTATGGAAGAAATGAATTTAACGAGTTCCCTACTCTTAATCCCAATTTGCCGAGCTCGAGATACAGACGCGAGAGCGACATGGTTGACGTCGAGGAGTTCAAAAAATTTGAACGGCTTCACAGACATCGACGAGATCTCGAACCGGATGACTTTCCGTCGAACGTAGCTGTGTCCCAGGATGATGATTATTACCAAGAGAACGATCCCGATTCGCAGTGTAATACAGCGAAATGCGTTGTGTTGCGATGCGTGCTGGGTCCATTGAAGAAAGATCAAGAGGTCTGGATCAGCGCAAGATACCGTGTGGACGCTAAGACTTTGAAAGAAGTAGCTCTTGAAGAGAAGGTGAAGGTGAAGACGAAGCTGGAGGCACGTGTTACGAAGCAACCATTCATCGGCACACCTGCCGAAAAGGTCATCAGGAGCGCCGAAGTTGTGACGAACATCGAACCCAGCGTGGCGCCTTCTGCTCCGGATATGATTCCAATATGGGTAGTGGTATTGTCGGCCTGCGCGGGAATGATAATCCTCTTGCTGCTCGCTTACTTGCTTTATAAGGTTGGTCCAAAGAAAAGATGAAACCGCTTTTTTAAATTCTTTTGCAAGTAAGAAACATTCATCCGAATGATTGAGTAATTTTTAAATTTGCTTTCTTATGCAGGTTAATTCAATCTTCGATATTAATAATGATAATTACAATTAAGATGAATTAACGATAATCAATCCTTACCTTATTTATCATTTGCAGTGCGGTTTCTTCAAGAGGAACAGACCTTCGGACGCTCCAGAAAGGCAACCACTGAACCGAAACGGTCACTTCCAACAAGGCGAGGAACATTAAATAAGAATGATCGTTCACCTTTGTTCTATCGGAACTTTTTGACTATACCTGATCGAATCGTAGGCGAGTTAGGAATCTCGATTATGCAACTGAACCATGAAAAATTGGTCTTCAGATAATCGAAGGAATGTGCGTTGCATGGATTCACTTCGTGTAGTCTGTGAACATAGTTTCGACTTCTACTGAATATCTCATTAGCGTTCGACAGTGCCTTAATTCAGGCAATTTGTGCCATCTTTAATGTTCAGGCAAGACGAGTATCTGCCGAGGTGCACTGAAATGTTGATTTTGGGTGACGATCGATTCGTCACTTGTATACTGCCGCTGAATACTCCTTCCAGCTCCTGCAGCTCGACCATGCAAATTTCTAGTCAGGAGACGTCTTCTTCTTTTTTTTATTACCTGTAATTACTTAAGCCGCGCGTACAGTCGGCAGATACGAACGAATATCTCGACATTCTTCGACGAATCGTATCTTCGTGTATATAAGTAATATATATGTATAATATATGTTATTTTTTTGTAATACCGTTACTCGCGGTAAAACGCCTTGATACGTGCCTCGTCGCTTCCGCTGTTTTTTTATGATAGAGTATAACTAATTATTTTTTTATCCGCGTTCGATCGGTACGAACTCAAACAATTTCTTATCTTACCGATGATTCTCTTAGAGGAGCTAATTCGGTGTCGAAAACTTTCTAGATAATCTCTCCTTTAAGACCCTTTTCATACGAGCATTTGATGGCCGGATATCGTGTATAGTAAATCATGCCGTAGATAATTCTTCAGATATCTTTTAGATGTTTTTAGTTTTTAATAGTTTCGTATTTAAATGATGCTTTATTAACAACATTTCGAATTTAAATTCGTTTGAAAGGGGTCTAAATTGCGATTTTGAAATCGCAATGGAATTTTTTAATTATTTATTAAATTTTTATGTTCTATACGTAATATCGTAACGTATGCTTGAGCGCTGTAACAATAGCGTGATGCGTCGTCACGCGCACAAGGTGAATGTGTGTACAATCTGTAAATTATTAATTTACGTTACTAAAAACTATCCACAAAAAGTGATTTAACGCAATAATATTGGATTAGAAAGGTTTTGTATCTTTCTAATATAAATATATAGGAAGCTAGAACTGACTTGTACATACAATATTAAGATATAATATTAAAAAAATATATATACATATGAAATTAACACTATATTGCGTATATTGATAATTTTTCCCCAATAAATCTGTTAAAAAATTCGGTTGTAGTTGAAAAGAAGAAAATTTACATTTTGAATGAATTTATATAATAATTTATTGTAAAATTACAATGACGTAACAGCGGTTAGTATAAATCAAATGTTTGATTACGATCAATGTATATACTGTCTGCTATTTACTAATTGCATTGATCGCTGAAACCAGTGTACGTTATATGCCCAAATTATAAGAAAAATCTTCCGAATATAAAAAAATATATTAATCTTGTCTTTTATAAATATTTTGGACAGTATCCTCCATAGTCTTTTATAGATAAAATGTATATATAAAAATAATTTATAATGCATATAGTTGTCAGTTTGTAAAATATACTACAATATCTTCGTTAATAGATCTTTTCGCGTTTTGAGAGCCTTTCACGCAAACGGATCAATTTCGAAAACTGGCAATGAGTAACAGTTATTTGCAAATGTGACTGGTATTTACAAAAATATGAAGGCGACTGTGTATAATCGAGAAAACTAAACTCCATGAAATGTTTTATAAAAAATCTGCATATAAAATTCGACTTCGTAAAATCGATAAAATTGATGCGCTAAAGAAAATACGTATAAAAAGAAAATAGTGAGACACTATGTACTTAAAGATAATGCGATTATTGCTAATTGTGCTATAATTATTTACATCTATTCGGCATTGTTTAATGGATCAAGATGGAATATGTTATGTTTGGGATATAATATGAATGATAGGAAATTAGAATATTCTATTGGGCAGTGCGAGATCGTTACTGCTCCTCAAAACGCCAATATGTTAGACAATATGTACAAATTCGCATCATGCTTAATTTCTATTTAAAATCACGATCAACAATTTTTTCATTCAATCCTCTCAATGTTACGATCGACAAGATAAAATAACAAAAAATGTAATTCGGCATTATCATAAAATGTATGTATACATACATTATCATTTTATATTGTATTAGCATTATTAATTTATGATATTGTATTATCATAAAACGATAATGTATGTATATTATTATGAAAATTTAGACTATTATCATATAGTGTCCCGAAATTCGCGATTCAAAATACTAATGCAATAAAGTCCTCGAAAAATTAAGTAAAATAATTATTTGTAGATTTTTATTTCAAGCAGTAATTTTTGAGATTAACAAATTAAAATTGACGAATTATAAACTATGTTTAAAAGTCGCATGAATCGCGCGGTAGTATTAGTGACCATTGCAAGCACAGTCTAAACGTAATCTCTGATTGACCAATTTTAAGCATTATATCTAAAGAATTACTTGGAATAAAAATCTACAAATAACTATTTTACTTAAATTTTCGAAAACTTTGTTGCTGTAATATTTTGAGTCGCGAATTTCGATACTCTGTATACCATATACATGTATATCATATATGTTCTCGGTATACAGATGCAACAATGATCTAATATAGCGAAAACAACGCCTAAATGGATATCAATGTTCTCAAACCTTCAATCTTTTCATGATAATGCAGTTTGAGATCCCACAAAAAAATTGTTTTACTAATAATATTACGTGTGCGTTGAATAAATCTATTCATTGTGAACGATGAGTATGCAAACCTATCTTTAACAATGGATTAAATATCAACACTTTACCGAATGAGAATGGCGCTTGCCGAGTACCTTTCGAACAATGATGTCGAACAATGGACACATGAACATTCATATCATCTAATTGTCATTATCACTATTGATTTCTTCATCTAAATCGTTATATATGTTATCCTCGTATCAGCTATCAGGGACCTAAAATTAAATGTTTAAAAAAATAAAAACGAGACGAAGAAATATCGTGACTCCGTAAGAGCGACAAACTCGTAAGTGATAGTTCGCGAATTCGAATATACACATCCCATATATACAGATTTTTAAATTCGTAATCTTTAGCGGGAGTCACAGAGAAACTTTTTAGATCTAGGTGACGTATAGGAACTGATAATCCTACCCGCTCCCATTACTACTACTGATAAGACACGTTATAATGTAAAAAGTTTCGTTCTTACTTTCCACTGTAATTGGGTGCCCACTTCGTAAAGTTCCTTCAGCGTTTCTTTCAATGTGCCGGATCTTTCCAGTTCTTTGTATTTGCGATATAATTCTAACGCTGCTCGTGCGTCCTCGGCTGAATCGTGAGTTTCAGACTGAATGTTTTTACCCAAAAAGTGCCAGGTCAAGAAGCGTAACGATACCATACGATGATGAGGTAAGTGGAATAACAAAACTGTATCTACTATTTGCTCCGGCGGCACTACCAAATTTATTACCCTGTAAAGTTCACGTATTTAAAAATATCAAATAAAATGATGAATCACATTGTCATAGATATTAATTGGAATTTTACCTAAAATCGTTTTTCAAGCCGTGTCCGACAAAGATTATGCCATTGTCTACTAAAAATCTCAATTTTTGATACGTAGATTTCAAAGTAGTAAGATGTTTGCTACTAAAATTCGCGTCTAAATCACCTGGCTGGATCCCACTGAATTTTGTCAGATAATCGACCACCTGTTCCTGAGTGCTTATATAATCGTCTATAAACGGTGTACCTTCCAATGGACCTTGCCTACTCATTAAAAAGTGAAAAAATCATTATAGTTTAAAATAACTCGAATATTGTCACATTAAATGTATTTTTTTATCTGATCGGTTTAAAAATCTCTCCGTTTATGACGCATTACTATTTACATAATAGTTCATATAGATCATACCCGCGTATACAGGTGATTCGTGCGACCGACATATGGCTCGGTTTTATAGTTGACATTTTTCCATCGCTCCGTAGCTCGGATTCTTCCTGATTTAAGGTAACGAATTCTGCATCGATCCCTACCAATTCTCCTATAAATAATAATTCAACACATTACAATAATTCAAGCATACTAACGAGGACATTAAAATTAAAATCATTGTCTTTGTTAAAATAAAAATTCCACAATAATATCTTTTAATAATTTCATACACATAAGAAAAGGAATTACAAAAAGGGGTATTATAGATTGTTACCACAAAGGAATCTACCTTTCTTAGGCATTTCGTCTGACGACAGAGGAGTAAACGTGATGCCTCTGGTTCCACCACTGCGAGCGATACATTTATCTTCTCCAAATACATCGTACGTAAGGGGGCTGATAAACTGTGTTGCTTCGGGTGCAGGTATCGCTGTGTAATGGAGCACACACGGCACTTTCCAATCGAGATTAAACCACACCGCTTCCTGCGGTGTCACCGGTTGTATACTATAACAAATCGATATTAAATGACGTTTAAACATACATGAATTTTTTTGTCAAACACTAAAAAAACTCACCAGAAATCATTAAAGATGTACCATTGCGATACAGCGTGGCCTCCCGATCGTTCATGATAATTTGGTCCAACTTGTAACAGTGCTACAATGTTTCGTCGTTCCTCGTTATTCTTATCGTCGATGTAACAGACGACAGCACTGAGACCATACTGTATCTTTTGAGTATTGCAAGAGATCTCCGAATTTGTACTTTTTACGGCCTCACTGTCTTCTTCGTTCGATACTATATTACAATTTTTCAATAATTTTTCAACATTTTCTTCATTGTTATGCCCGACACTCTCGGAAACTATTTGTACCGTTTTGTCATCTTGGCCGTTCTCCATCAAGTTCTGTACGGACTTGTCGTTATTCAATTCGCTTCTTGGTTCGTTGATTCTTTTAACCGACATTTCTCCGTTTTCTTCGAGGGAGATCTCTATGTTGTGAGGTATCCAAGAGTGCAAATAATATAAATGACTAGGAGGCGATGTAACGGGCGCCGAGGTCGACGAGGTAGATGGAGTAGAGGACGATGGGAATAATTTTTCTGTTTCTGCACAATAAATTATGATTAGCGTTAATTCAAAACGATATGTTTTTAATCTGTATGACGAAGTATTTGTGTACCTGAATCACGGCCAACGTGCCTGAATCGACATCCAGTTCGCGTGCAATTATTGCCATATCGACAAGGCTTTGCGGTGACGGGCACAGGACTGGAGTTAGGACTGCTCTCCTTTCCCGTTAACACATTTTGCACTACTATGTCCATTTGATTTTGCCAAAATGCCTTATCCTGTAACAATTCAATCTCGTGACTTTAGACGTATGGGACATAGCATACGGCATTTCGTGCGCGCTATGATTGTACATCTAGTCTGATGTTGTAAGTACCTGCTGAGTATCTAAGCCGCAGTTTAGAGCCAGTATTTGAGGTAGTTTAGTCAATTGTCGAGACTGGAGAGTAGGTGTAAATTTCTGGCAATTGTCACACCATGCGGGTGTAATTTTCTCAGGTCTTAAACTGCGGGCAAGAACATTTGTGAACGGTACCTCTTCAGCTACAAAAGGTAAATCTTGTATTCAGCCGCGAGTACGAATGAGCGCGTTAAGCTAAGGTCGTACAAAAAATCAGTTGAGCGTGTAGGACATTTGGAACTTTACAAGATCCTAAATTGTATTTTAATTATAGCATAATCTTTATATAATATCATAATCATTATATTATAATTTTTATCAGATTTCATTTAATCTTTAATACTTCAAAAATGCAAAATTTCTGTTATTAGACACTTTTTTTAATATCTTTTTGTTTTAAAATAAAAAACGAATGTTTAAAAGTTTCAATCATTTTACACGCTAGACTCATTTTCCGTCCAGCCAAAGCCTTGGACACATATTGTTTGAAAATAGCTTACAAGGATTAACTATTTCCGGATAAACTAAGTTACAAAGTAACATGATGGAATGTTTTGTAGCTTCTTGCCCACATTTGAGACAGCGATGTATGTGCATTTGTTCAGATCCAAACAGACGACTGATCTCTGTTTCATCATCTCGCACTTCATTTTCTTCGGCGGATTTTTTGGTGGTCTTGTCTACCGTAATAAATGCGCATTTAAAGATAAAATAAATAAATATTATTACAATCGAGTAAAAATCTTGTCGTAATCATATTAAACAAGATATGTATTAAACGATTTTATAACGGTATCTAGTATTGAAAATATTGTAATTTTCGAAGTTTTGTAATAATAGTTAACTATGTTTCTATTTATTCTGAATAATGCGTCAAACTTAAAAAGTTTTTACTTTTGATTTTTTAAAGCAATTTTAAGCAATGCAATCTAAACATCATTAAGTTAATTTTGAGATTATTTTCTCTAAACTATACATATTAGATAATCTGACATCTCGGTGTTATAATGTTGATACTTTTAAACGCACGAATATTAATCACATATTTTTAACTCCCAGGATTCTTGTGTAAAAGCAAGATCATGCAACTTATGGAAAGTAAGGCAGAAGGGGCTGGCTGCTCTTCTTACTATAAAAAAATATACATAATATATAGAATAAAGCGATCTAAAGAGTAAAAGCATTGCCATAACTTATTGGTTTAACATCAGATCAATAAAGATACATTCTAAAAAAAATATACACGTCAGCGTATATTAAAAAAGCTGCAGTTGTGAGATATCCTAAGAATGTAAGAGATATAATAAGATCGTGAGATATCTTATTAAAATGAAAGTAGTTTTTGTAATCGTTAAAATAAAATCACACTGATACAATAATCATATAGTTTTTAGTTATCTCTTGCTCTTCAGATATATCGCTGCAACTTTGGATCAAATAAACAAATCAAATAAATCACATACAAATTGAAAAATAAACACAAAAAGTGCCCAATGCTAAGGTTACACATGAATTGTGTTTACCTTTCGATGTGATCCACATATATTTACCATCCTCCTCCTGCTTTTTCTTTCTTTTCCTTTCATCATCATGGCTTCTATATCGAGAACCAAGATCTTCGAGGATGCTCGGGAAGTCCTGTTCGTTATAAACAAATGGAGGATATTTGCAACCTGATTTTAGAAGTCGTGCTGCCTCTTCTTCCTTTTGCTGTCGCTTCCTCGTTTCCAGTATTTCATAGTGTATTTGATGTAGAATGAATCTATTCCAGCTCTAATATCAAATTTAAATCGTAAATTATCTTTGTGTCAACATCGATTGAAAAATTTTTAATATATCATGCAATTAATTATATGATTTTTTGCTTTATAATAAAATTTTGATGTTCAGTAAAAGTGCATATTTTTCAAAATATAAATTTATAAACATTCATGCATCAAATAAAGTTTAAATTATTAAAAAAATTAAAGTTTATTTTTTCATTCCAAATAAAAATATATCTTGAATATTTTGATGCAAGCTATTAGAATGTAATTATAATTCATGCTGGAACTTGTAACAATTATCGTACTTGTATGAGCATAATTAGATTGATTTTTTTCTTGGATTCTGGATCGTTCAGTATAAGTCCTAAAGCTGACGCCTCCCGTACTGTCCTAAAAGCTCTAAGGAAATTGGCAGCTTGGCAGGGAAATCCTCGGGATGTATCCAGCATGTGAAATAAGAATCCCAATTCGCAAGAAAGACAGAATTCTCGTTGGCACGAATGCGAGAGCAATGCTACCCTTACAGGCTCGCAATAATAAAGCAACTGCAAAGCACGAGCATCTGGTTTGATTTACTTTATTCGTTGGCCCGACTCACCTCAGGCACCATAGTTTTCTTGGGCTTACCTGTAGCATAGCATTGCAATAACTGTTAGGAAGTGTAGCCTCCAAGCCACAAAAGCTGGTTCGATTGTACTGATCGAAATCGAAATCATCGTAACCAAGTCGTGAGTATTTCAACTCGATTTTACGATAACGCTTAGGTATGGCTACAAAGGTGCCGTCATCTGTTTTAGACCGTGAGTCCCCTGAGAAAGGTTTCGCGACTAAGCCACGTCGTTTTTCCAGATTGTACGGTATCTGCAAAAGAGGTATTATTTATTTTTTATTCCACTGTAAAAATATATTGAACATTTTTCGCCAAGATAACTTTTATCTTATAGAATTTGTCATGCATTACATGTGAGTTAATCAAGACACAGTTTGTACAGTTTGGTGCATGATAGAGAGAAAGAGAGAGAACCTTCCAAACTGTGAAAAAATAAATAATACCTATAAGAACGCGTTGTGGGAACTGAACCGATAATGCGACGCATTGTATTAAAGTTACGCATACTGTACGTCATACAACCTTTATTATTTCACTCAAGTACAATTTTGAGTATACATTTTATGCGCAACATGTTTTACATTTAAATATATTAATCGCCTATCGAGATTGTTGAACGGAAATCATTAAACGAAAATAGACAAAATGCAATCGATCACAAATATATTGCGCGGACTGAAGGCAGTAAAATATCACGCTGATCGATAAAATACGGGAATTGTGGAAACTTTTGGCAGAAGATCTACTAGAAACATTTATTCAAGTTTCTTCTTCTTTATGGCGGTCGTTCTGTAAATGTCAACACAAATAACTATAACGAAAATTAAGACTTATACTATCGATATAGATATAGTTCAATACATGTTTCTCCATCTGCAATTATTTTCTCTGCAAAGCGAAAAAAGTAATAAAGCCTCAACACATTATTAATCGTATAATCAAACTGAAAAGTCCAACTTCTAATTTATAATATGTTTCAATAGCAGTTAACACAATAACAATAGAAGATATATATATATATAAAATATTCAATAATGATAGAATTGTATTATGTGTTACTCATATATTTCAAGTTATTTAAATTAATAATAAAAATATATTTAGAATTTAGAATGTAATGCTACGATATTTTGAAATATACTATAGCAGAAATATATTTTTAATAATAAAAATACATACACTATATATATATATATATATATATATAAATTGGCACACTGTTGAAGATATTGGATTGAAGAACAAAACAATATGCATTTTATATTTAATCTTAAGTACATTTAAAATTGTGCGCTTTTATACGAACGTCAAATCATTTTTCCCAGCTTCATATAAACAAAATATCAAATGCTAACCAAATAAAAATTAATAGATTCCTGTAAATATAGCTAATCAAAAAATATTATAAATAAAAAAAAGTTAATATAATATTTCCAATATTAATGCAATAGTACAACACAATAATAATTTCACGTTATTTTTCAAAAAATTACAATTATTTTTTTAATATTTTTTCTCACATAGACTCTCATATATACTGTAAATTGACAGTATATGAAACAAACTAATGAGAGAATAAAAGATTTTAATATTTTACATGCGCAGCATATATTTATATATATTCATCTTGAGACTGTTAAATTTTTTGTATGCTACTATTGTAAAATTAGTAGAATACATTGGACTAGCTTACGAAAATATATCATGTCTCTTTACAGACTACAATAATTATCACGAAATGTTATCAGTCTTAATCACATTATAGCAAATATTTTTTTTCTAAAAAATTAAACGCTTTAATGTGCTACATTGAGCTTTAATTTTTACGTCGACAGTATATTGCTTTAATTGATCATACTACTAAAGCCTTAAAATCATGAAAAAACACATTTGCATATATCTTTGAAATATGTATAAATTTGAGTAGCAATTTGTAGTGATATAAAAGCGACATTAAATTCGATTTTAAGTCATAAGCAGAATGGCTTTCAAAATTTTCAATGGCTTTCAATTTGATAAACAAAGGAAAAAAAATCATTAATGATATTATGAATGAAATTTAAGGTAATTTGAGAAGAGACGGAGGAGAATATTGTAACAGAGTGGGAGAATATTGTTTCCTCACTTGATTTCTGCGAAAAGCCTGAGGATTTGGTGCATATCCTATTGTTCCCTGCATTTTCATTGTGCGCAAGATTTCGGGATCTATTGGTGGAGTTTTTCTATGAAAAAATGAAAATCAATTTACTTGTTTCTTGGATGTACAAAAAACAAAATCATACAAAAACACTTACCTGTAAACTTTTTTTATAAATTCTTCAGGCCAATCACTTAGAAGTGGTTGATCTGAATATACCATCGGTATAATACTGTACGGCATAACATCGTCATCCAACGGAATTGATGGTAGAGTCTCAATTGGATCGGCAAACTCCGTAGGCCTAAACAAAATAAAAACATATTACACATTTCCAATTTAATTTTAATTATTTTTTATCAGCTATATATTTATTTTTTAATTGTTCCAACTTCTTGATTTTATGTATGTAATATAAATTATTTGTGTTAATTACTTCAGTAAAAAAAAAAATTAATTTTTATTAATTTTTTAAAAGTTATTAAAAATAACTGCTGACCTAGAAAATGTATTGAATTGAGGTTCCGGGTTGTTGGTAGACATTAAATGTATAGATCCCGCTGAATCTCCAAAACAAAGACATTGAGATGTGGAAGCTACGTCAAATGATAATATCGCCGCGCCACCGGTAGCAACCTAATAATATACGTATTTCTGTGCATTCTCTATATTTATTTTTTTAAAGTTTCTACTTAAAATTTTTTATTTATTCTGAATACACACGATAAATTTACCTGATATAAACATGTCACTGATGGTTGTACATTAGCATATATTGTATCAAGTAGTTGCATTTGTCCCAGCGGCGATACCACTGCGAGCCGACTGGAATAACTTGGTAGGAACTTCAATAAAAGAGGATACACCATAGTAGTGACTGGACTTAATGCTCTCATTTGTCTCAGATCGTAGGCCATTAAAAATCGATCGACAGTGAGTCCCTGACGACTACATAATCCAAAAGTATTTAAATATGTGTGTGCTTGAAAATACAAAATGGTTAAAAAGACTTTCTGATTATTTTTCGCCTCACCTGTTGCTGAACCCACATGTAACAAGATAGTTTCCTTGAACATCAAAATCACTTAAGGAACCACTATGCGTGTCCAAAGTATGTTCTATTGATAATGTATTTGGATCCCTGAGATCTATTCTTCCCGCAGGATTACCGGCACAGATAAGCCTACTGTGTTGTCGCAGTATCGCACAACCTCGCTCATCTACATCCACCTGTACATACAACACAGTCATTTTGTATCTTGTATTCAGAATTAATTTCACATCTAATCAATAGGATTCTTACTAATCCAGTCTCTTTTCCTCTAGTAAGATTAAAATCGATTATTTTATCCTGATGTCCACCCATGAGTAGTCTGGTTGGGGAGATTTGTAGCATACACTGCATGTCGTTCATATTCACTGACCTAAAACAATCCTAGGTTCGCTCAAATTCACAGATGTGTGTGATATTGATAGTACAAAATGTTAACATACGTGTGGGTGAATAAAGGTATGCCTCTTCGTAATTGACATCTTAATTGAGTCTGAGACAACACTAAGATACCCTCGTCTATAGTATGAATATGCCGTATCTCCTGTGTCGCGTGGACTTGAAAAGAGGTATATTTTTGTAAGCCAGGTCCATAGTAGGATGTTACATGACCCTATAATGAGAATTGATGTTAATAAATGTAATATGAATGGTTTGGTATCTCAAATTGATAATGCTTTGTACCCCTTGATTCCCCATCCACATAAGCTCCTCGAACGTATCGAAAATGGCAGTGGAAACTCCAAATCTGTCTCCGCCATCGGCGAGCAACGCTCTAGTTTCGTGAAACTCGGCTCCGGCAAAGTCCTCTCCAAACTGTTCCGTCGCAGGTACATATTCAGTAGGTACTTCCCCAGGTACGACATAATTACATTCCTCCCCTGGAATGAGAAGCGACCAATTGAGATGGGAAATTGGACAGACCTACATGCACTCTTTATCTTAATGTATACCTTTATCTCAAAAGTAACAAGCAGAAAAATATTCATAATTGTTTTAATTTCCTGATTTTATATAAGTAATATAAACTGTTCGTGTTAATAATTATTTCAGCATATAAAAATTTATTTTTATTAATTTCGTAAACTGCTGACCTAAAAAGTGAATTGAGATTCCATTCTTACGCCAACAGTTTAACGAAATTTTTACTTGCAATTTACCTGACATAAATAATTAAATATAACGTAAGATATAGCTAATATAAATGTAAAATATAAAATAAACTATGTCTTTTGACAAGTAATAAATTGTTTTTTTTTTTTGTAAAATTGCATTATTGGAATGCGATGAGACCAAGTATATTTCTAAATATTTGTTTCTTCGTTTCACAACGGCTAAACATAAAATATACATGTCTTAATAATTTGTTTACATTACTATATATAAACAAAAACTTTTTTACATTAAGGTTATATATATCAGATAAAAATATTTAACGATCAATTTTTAATTTCAAAAGAAAATAATTCGGTCGTTATTGCTTCAAAGAGTTTTTTTCTAATCACTAATCAAATTAAATTTGGAGAAAACAATGGACGATTCTTGCCATATTCGTGCGTGTCAACGAAACAGCTGATACCAGCTGATGCGTCGGCCGAACGGTGCTCCGCGCGTCACGGTGTTCGAAAGCAAACGAATGTTGCGGAAAATAGATAATAAACAGATGCGACGAAGGTCAAAGCGGCATACGCGGTAAAAGAGTCCCGGTCTCTCTCTCTCTCTCCCCCCCTCCACCACCAATTCACGGTCTCGCGTAGAGAGATGTTTTGGTGCGTGAAAGAAGCGTGAATCGACAGACAGGGTACTCACAAAGTAGCTCCTGTTCTTCTTCGCCGCTACCGTGGTCCGTAGCCTCTACCGTGGGATCATAGTGGCCCAACACCGGGTAGTCCATGATGCGCGGCG
>QKQZ01025304.1:0-26849 GCA_003595255.1 Solenopsis fugax
TATTTAAGAAAAACGTTATAATGAAGAATAAATATTTAAAACATAAATATATAAAATATGTACCTATATATATATATGTATAATAAATATATAAAATATATAAAATTGATACCTAAATGTAGAATAATATATGAATAAATGTATAAAACATTTAAGAACATTTAAAAAAAACATGATCTGTCGATTGGGGCGAAGCAGACGTAACAAAAACATCGAGGTTTTGTAGATTTCTAAAAAAAGTATCTCATTAAAAATATTTTCAAGACATTTTTAGAAGCTATCGAAGAATATCCGAAAAGATATATTTGTAGGATTTCTGTAAGACATCTAAAAAACTTTATAAAAAATATTTCTAAAATATTTGTCACACTGAGAGAAAAAATATCTTACAACAAAAAAATATTACATAACACAAAAAATTATTTACTCGGTGAGTCCCAATAACTTATTTACTAGCAGTCAAGTTAAAAATTTCTTAATTGAAATATTTAAGTAAAAATAAAGAAATAATTTTTAATCAAACAATTTTCTCTTGTAGTCTAGAAAATATTTACTATTACATTATTTTTATATTCAAGATAATCAATTTTTTAAATCTAAGATAACAATTTATTTAAGTTTTATAATATTATTTATAAAATCATTATTTAAATGTGAAAAATGTAAAAATACAAAATTATATATTTAAGATAATGTCTATTTACTTGAAAGTAAATATTTTTACTTAAACAGAACAAACAAATGCATCAAAATATATGGTTTAAAAAAAAATGTATTTCTTTCATATAAAAAAATTTTTCTCTCAGTGCATGTATGATGTCTTTTATATTTCTACGAGATGTCTTTAAGATATCTCAAAATGTTGCATAACATTTCTTTTAAATTTCTAAATTCAAAATTTATCATAAAAGTTTAAGAGATTTCTGCTAGAATTCTAAAAGATACTTTCTTGTCTATCTGATGCGGAAATAATCACCACTTATAATTTTAGAATTATAACTATAAAGGTGTTACTTCTGTTAAATTTAATTTATTTATATATTTTAATATGCTAAATGTGTTTTATTTATTTTAATATATTAATTGGACAATTAATAGTCTGTTAAAAGATGCTTATTTAGATGTGTGATTTAGATATATATTATCAGTTTGAATCAATATACTGAAGAAGTATATAAATTCCTTTTATAGCACTTGTGATTAAACTCGTTGCTATTTGCTCATGATGATAATCTGTTCTAAAGAATTATTGTTTCTTAAAGTAAGAACTCTACAGATCTTAATCGTTAACGTCATCGACAGATATAAGCAACTTATTGCATCGAAGAAACAGACATCGGTGATAAACAACATTCTTAACTGGCATAAATCAATGAATGTACATTGGCGGCAATAGAACTATATATAGATACGAATCAATTAAGATATTAACGAATTATACTAAAAACCTCATCTCTTTACTCAATAAAAATTTGTTTTTATTACATTACTTACTATTTAATAATAAGGATAGATGTTTTCTATTCGGAGTAATTTTACACACAGAAAAAATTATATTTAAATTGATGAAATCGTTTCTTTAACTTGGTTTTTTTTTTAAGATAAAGTGAAAATACCTTTGAGGAAAAGAAAAATTTATTTGATTTCCAGAAATGATGGTATTAGCATTTTTTAAAGTAAATAAATTATTTGTTCAAATTAATTCTTTAATTTAAACAAATAATTTTTTTATTTAAAGAAGGGGTACTGACAGAAATGTAAGAAATAACAGTTGTTCTGGTTTTAAAAATGTAAATTTCTTTCATTTAAAAAAAGATTTACGTTTCACAGCCAAACTATTTTTTTAATTATAATAAAAGCAACAATCAAAAAGTGTTTTCAAAGAAACTTTTCCGTATAGCAATGCAAAAATTTCTTTGATTTAAACAAATATTTTTTAAATCGAAAAAACTTTTCTCTGGGTATTGTTTGATAATAATTTTCACTGTTTAGCTAAATTAAAATACAGAGACATTAACATCTCATCATGATGAGTACTCCATTTTATCATTAGATAAGGTAAAGTGCTGCGTACTTTGGCGTAAACGCTTCACGCAAAAAAGCTTTTTTTTGCGAATCGCAAGGCGGAAAAGACGGCAGATGCGCGCAAACGAGAAGAAATTCGGTCGAACGGGAAACCGAGGGAGCTCGGGTGTCAATTTCCGGCGTTGGCCAGCTAAGGGGAGGACTAGCGTTTCGCACAGGCGTTCTCCTCCCCGTTCCCGTCATCTTCCCTTCGAAGGCCGTATTCGGCGAGCGTATTCGCGAAGACCTGGCTTGGAAGAGAAAAGAAACCGAGGAAGCTTGAAGGAGCACGACGAAGCACGAAGAGAAAAAGCCGGGGAGCACGAAGAAGCACTCCTTCACCGCGAAGCGAACTCTCTTCACGGCAAGACAAAGGCAAAGTCTCTCGCTCGCTCCGTCTCAGCTCGATATCTCGCCCTGTCCCTCTTTCCCTTTGCTCTGTCCAGGTCGCTCCTCTTTCCCTCTTTAATTCCATCCGTCTCGCTCCGGTCTCGGCTCTTCGATTCGGCCCTTTCTCTCTCTCTCTCTCTCTCTCTCGTTCTCTTCTTTTCCTTATCCCTTTCTCTCGCTCATCCTCGCTCATCCTCTTTAATTCACCTTCTCTCTCAGCGTTTCCGTTTCTCTGCAGCCTCCTTCCTTTTCGATCCCTCAACTTTCCTCGATCTCTCTTCTTCTCTTTGTAAAGCTCTATCAGCGTCCTTATCTGCGCGAACCCGTTCACTTGATCTTTCATTCTCGACATCGATATTGGAGAGAGAAAGAGAGGGAGAGAAAGAGAGAACCGAGAGAGGATCGTCGGTGACAAACAACGCGGGACCCGAGAGAGTGAACAAGGGGACGGCAATTAGGAGAGATTCGTTTTAACTTTTCCCTCTCGTCCTCATCGTCGTTGTCGGCGACGGACATCAAGCGCGCGATGATCACCATGTAACCGGAAGCGGCGATCGAAGGCTCGTTAAGCCTTCTCTCCCTTCCTCTTTCTCGATGCCGGTTTGCATCAGAGAGGACGAGATATTGCCACCGGTGACATCAGATTCCGTGATTATCTTCGGCAAGAGTATCGCAGTATATTTCGGCATATTTCGATGAAATCTTTTGATCAGTTAGTTTTAAAAATTTCAATAAATCACTAATTTTATGTAAATGTTTTGCAATGCAATTATCTAGTCTTTCGAGTTTTTTAGATTTTACTAGAAAGATGCTTGTAAGTTAATTAAAATACTTGTAAGTTATTTAAAAATAATAAATTGCAAAAGATACAGATAATTACAAGTATAAATTTTTACAAACTGCAGAAAAATTTGAAATCATTTTTCAATCTGACGAGTATAAAATTAAAATTCTAAATAGTAAAAAATGACATTGAGATCTCTCCGAGTTCAAAGCTGAAGAATTCTTTTTCTTATACAATCTTGACTTCTGGACATTGAAGAAAGTGGTTGAGTTAGTTTCTACTTTCTTCTTAATTACATTTATCGCTGAGCAGTATCTTGTAATGTGTCCAACATCCGGTTAAAGGAGATGTTGCATTTAGATAATAGCATTACAGTTACAAAAATATAAACTGGAATGCTATCTGGTATTGTCGCATGAAATCGGATCAGCCTTACGTGCTAATTTAAACGTTATTTTATCTTTCCCGATTAGATATAGCCTTCTCGGTAGCACTGCTGCGTCGTATATAATTTGAGCGCATCCTGTCCATCTCGAAGCTTGTTTTGCAACAAATTCCATTTTACGCGAGACGGTGGAATCCGGCTTCATATATTTGACTCTGCAAGTGCACGCTACAGTTCTGACAGGCCTCAGCATTTTCTCAGTTTGTTAGAATTGCAGTGAAACGCGAAATGTCACGTTGCAGGTTGTACTTTTTTAACGTCTAACAATAATACGTTTATATGTATATGATAAACAATATTCTATATGACTCGCTTGTAAAAGATACATGCTGCAATGAAAATTGTAATGTACAGATATACGGCACAATAGAAGACAAAATTATTGGATTTCGCGTCACATATTTTTCTATTTATTCACCTAATACCTGAATTTGTTATGCAAGGAAATTCATTCAGAAAATTCGTACGCGAAAATAGGAAAAAAAATGTAAAAAAAAGATGTTGAAACTACATGCATTAAAACATGTTAAAGTGTCTCCATAGGTGTGTTAAAAAAAACACACTTTGTTAATTTAATCTGCCAGTTTTGTGTTTTAAAAGTGTAGACATTTTAACATTGCCTTAAAGCATTGTTGTTTTAACATATCGTTTTTTGCAGTGAAAAATGAATCGGACACATTTCTTTATTATGCACACTCTAGTAATCTATTTGCGTGAAAACTGTGAACTTCCTTGCGGACGCGGTTTTACAAATGACCGATTCGATTCTGACAATGAGGGGATCGTTCCCGTTTTCGTTAAGTAAATGAGGGAGGAGCACGGTCTAATATGCGATGTAGAGAATAAATTGAGAGGCGAGTAGCGTGGCTTATGAAGTTAGGGCAGGTCCCCGTGTTAGTTTTGACGTGAGACTGTTAGAAAGGCACGGATTTCTAAAGCTATTATTAATGGACAAGGGGGAGGGGTGAGTGAGGCCTCTACGCGCGTTTACCCTTAACACGAGCGTCCTCCTTGTGCAGTTCATTTCGGAGGCTGCGAGCCGTCAAGGAGGAAAAAAGAACAAGCCAGTGAGCATATGCGCGACGAAGAGCAAGACAAAGAGAGTGCCGGCAGATACGACAGGGGCAAATGTATGAGGGGCGTTACGAGGGTGCACACTGTGAAAATATAGGGAGAGGGAGAAGCCTGTTGTCGACCAGTGCCGTTAAGCATTTAGATACTAGATACTAAATTTAGATTGTAGTATCCTGTAGTGGACAGAATATATATATAAAAAAAGGTCTTTTTCACTCTTTTAGCTTCTCAGATGAAATTTTTAGAGTTCTTCGCTGTAAACAGTTCCTTTTAAAAATTACTACGAATAAAATACAGTCTTTTTTCATGTATTTTTTTGCATATTCTTTAATCAGCAAATTATTTATTCGAGCAATAAAATTTCTCTTTATTTTAATCTATACATTTTCATGTTTTATTTTATCATGTGATATATCATGTTGTTATTCAGACATTCACATTTTTCTTGTTAAAGAAATTTTATGCAGTACGGAGCTTGCATTTTAAAAATCAAACATCTTCTAAGCTTGTTGGAAATCCGTCGAGTCATTCTCGCGTGATGCGGTTAACGAGAGAGAACGGCCACACGGAAACTTAATCTTATTTATGTAGATCAGCCGAAAGCGAGAGAGAGAGAGAGAGAGAGAGAGAGAAAAGGGAAGAGAGAAAGACGAATGCGGGTAGAAGTGGATTCACGATGTGTAAGCGGGTGAAGTCAAATAGAATGCTTAATGGGTGCGTACACAATGAAACGTTCGACCCATGCGAATCAGTGTCGCCGCAGGATTTCGCACCACCCCGAGTACGATGTAACTGCGTTTTCGTCTGGGGTCGGAAGGACCGAGGGGGAAGAGAAAGAGGGAGAAGGGAAGAGGTGAATAGAGGGTAGGGCAGCTTCCCCATATCAGCCCCACGGCGATGCCGTTGCCGACCTCATGAAAGCGCGCGCTCTCTCATTTAATAAGCGCGCACGTACAACGTATCGGCCAATAAGGCGAGCGCCGCGGGGTCAGATCGATGGAGTAATCACTGAAAGTGGCAGTGTTTTCCTGCGGGAGATGGCCGCCAGCGGTCGAGGCATGATCATTTCGGCAAATAAGCGTGAAATTCTCGATTTGCTTCCGTACCGCCCGCCCGTGCGCGATAGAGATATGTGGCACGCCGCGGTAACTTTGTCTCTATGTGAACCCGCTCGCCCTGCATCGAGAATGAATATGCAGGTGCATCTTTCGTACGGTGCGGCACGTTAAAGGATCTACTAATACGTCCAAAAGTTTTATCAGAGTCATGTGTATGTATACATATAATTAATGTCTATTTGCTGACTATATTAAAAGGTGTCACAGAAACACGACAGTAAATAATATTAATATCAAGATACAATATTGACGTTACGATAAGAAATTTAGACAAACATACTCCGATGTTCGAGCTTATAACACAGTCTCAAAATACTACGAACGAATGTCTTTAGACATTAAACAACTTGTTAAAATTAGATATGATCGTTTCCTAGAATCATTTAAGGCTCTTTGAAGTTTTATATGTCTATAAAAACAGCGAAATTGATCTAAGTTAAATAATATTGCTTTGAGAAAGCGAATATTTAATCATTGCGTATAAAAAAACTGTGTAACTCAAATACACGAACAGCCATGCGATGCTAAAGGCAAATTGCTCTCTGACGGCCATTGAAAATTGTTGTAGAACGAAATAAATAGTGTGTATTAATAAGAATGGAAATATCCCAGTCGAAATTTCATTTTTTACTTCAATTTGACCTTTTACGCTTATTCTAATATCTTAAACACTCGAATAGACCTCTTTCGAACCTATTGACTACAATAGGGTCTTTGTGGAAAGTTTCAAGAGGTTTTAAGAGATCGAAAAAAAACTTCTTTTTAACTTCAAAAATTTTAATATCATTTTGTGACACAAGATAGGAGCAAGAGGTCTAGTTGAGGTCGAAAGTAGAAGTAAAATTTCGACTCGGGTCGTTATACCACGGCCAGAGAAAAATTATGTTTAAATTGATGCAATCGTTTTTTTAACTTAATTGGTTCTTTTAAATAAAAATACATTTACCTAAAAAAAGATTTGCATTATACAACCAAACTAGTTTTTTAATTCTATTAAAAGGAACAAACAAAAATTTTTTCAAGTAAAAAAAACTTTTCTTTAACCGTATAATAATGCACACATTTTTTTATTCAATAACAAATCTCTTTTTTGCTCGAAGAAACTTTTCTCTGGGTGCATTGTGGATCAATTGTAGTAATCTGTCAAAATCGAGAGTGTAATTTCTTTTGAATTGCCTCTTAATATCCGCCTGGTACGAAGGAAGAATGAACCTTTCCATTAACTTTACTATGCTGTAGCAGTTCGGGCAGATACGACATGTGTGCGGATCGCGCTGTCTCTTTTCCTCCGTCACATCGATGATATCCAGACTCTGTTCCGTGCCGTGCTTTACCTTTCACTCCTGATCGTGCCCTCTCAGTTTCGCCGACGTCGCTTCTCTGTCGCGTCGCGTTCTACCCTAATCCATATGTGTTCTCTAGCGTTCTCTCGCGAAAATCGGGCTTCGTGGCGGACCTCAGATCGGACGGTGAGTAAGAGCGACAGGGAAAATGTACGAGTAAGTAAGAGAAGAAGAGCGTATTAGGCGAGCCGGACGGAGTTGGCGATAGTGGTTTCGTGCGATGGACGAAAATATATTTCTCTCCTACAGAGCTCTGGAAGGATCGAGATGGAAAGAAAGAGAGAAAGAGAGAGAGAGAGAAAAAGGGAGAGAGTGAGTGCAGGGAATGTGTGTTGAAGAAGGACGGACCGTGAATATATGTATATGGTCCCGTCTCAAAAGGGACAGAATCTGAGAGAGAATTGGTTGGACGTAGACAGAGAGAAAATGTACTAACACGTATATATAGCATTAAAACGATATATAGGGTGTTCCAATCTGCCGTATTAATTTTAATCACACTTTTTTACTAACTTTTTGCATTCGACTTTTCTTTAATTAAATGTTCACACCCATGCGAAATTATAAGTAATAATAAAGGAAGGATTTTTAACAAATTAATTTTCGAGCGTTTAAAGTAAAAGAAATTTGCGTGCTTGCTTAAATTCGAATAAAATAAAAATCTTAATTTACCGTCTTGTTAAAAGGCACAATAAATAGTAGAAATATCAATGCTAAGAATTTATTCAAGATATACTGTTAAAACGGAAGCTTTGGGACACCGTATAGGCAGAAAAAAGGATTCTGGAAGAATGAAAGGAGACGGAAAACACGGTTTGTGTTGAACGGGAAAAGAGGGAGCGCGAATGGAAAAGAGAGATCGCGAGAGTCGGATCGAGCTGAGTCGCGCGGAAAAAAGAGGGAAGATTCGAGAAACAGGCTGACTTCTGCGAGAAAGGCGAGAGACGGAGATGGAGGATTGTTGGAGCAACGACAGTATGTATTTACTTCCATTCCGCTGCAGGAAATAGAAAGAGACAGAGAAGGGAGGAAGATGGAAAGAGGCGAAGCGAGGAAGACGATGCCGTTGCGCATCTACTACTGGCGCATAATCGGTGGGAAGGAGAGACGACGAGCAAAAAGACCGGGCCAAGGGTAGAAGGAAGACTGGAACATCTACTCGCGTAGTACGAGACAAAAAGGGCAGCTAGGGCGAGTGAAAAATGGAGGACGTATCTATCCGCGCGAGTGAGGGAGACGGAAAGAATGAATGTAGCTCGTTCAACTGACACTAAAAAAAGAAAAAAAAAAAAACGACGTCCCCGTCCGATTTTGATGAGCCTCGGGTTATCTTACAAAGTAGCTTAAAATAAGAAACACGCGCTTTCTTATATAGGTATCCTGGTGCAGGTTGAAAGGATGAAACATCTCCTGCAAAGCTAACTCGGCATTTATTTCAAAGAAATATCGCTGAAAGCGTGGGGGATATATGAGAAGTCTTTCACAGTGTTCCTGAAACAATCTTTATGGTATTAAAAGCGTGTTGCGGCGTAGTCGCATTTTCCGTGGATAGCACCAGAGATAAACTAGCGATACTACAAATACTCGATCTCGGAAGCAAAGTATGCACTTCAATTTACCTAAGTATCACTAACATCTCTGCTCCGTGCGGGAGAAAAAGACAGAGAGAAAGAGTCGGAAGTCAAAGGAATGAAACGCCTCGCTGCGCGCTTGAGCGAAGAAGCGGCGGAAGAAGGAGAAGAAGAAGAAGAAGAAGAAGAAGAAACAGACGCGAAGACGAAGAAGAAGCCAACGAAGAAACAAGGAGAGGAAGAAGTCGGCAGGTTGGTAGCGATCGCTTCGTCGCGGAGCGCAGCTTCTCGTGATCCGCGTTTTATCGGAACTATCGTTTAAATCCCCTCACACGTGTGCGGCATACACACACACACATACACGCGGGCGCGCATGTAGATTCGTAAACACGCGCCGTATTCTCGAATATATAACGCAAGACCGCGCCTGGCGCGTATGTGTTGTGTTTATAATTTATATCCGCGCGTCGATACTGCTTACTCGATATAACGCAGACGATGGGAGCGTATCTAACTGTGAATGATACAACACGTCGCGTCTGGTCCGACACTTTTTTTATCTGATGAAGACTAAAGCGCGGCGTAATGCAGTCGTCGCGCATAAATCATTTTAATAGGCCGACTCCGCCGGCCGTTAGATAATGCTCGTTAAATCGTTAGATATCCGGACTTTCGTACGTACGGATTACTCGCCGTACGGATACGCTTCATCGACGGTCAGCCGTGTTATTACTGCGCCGGACGCTTTCCATGTATTCTCTCGTTGTGTCGACGAGTAATGTTGCTATACCCAGATACCTCGCCGCATCCAGATATCTCTCGATCCAACGGCCGGCCGTTGTTAACATTGCGTTCATATTTTCCGTGTCATTTCCGATTCTAATCGGCAGTCGGGTGTTAATAATATATTTGTATACTTTGTGTGTATGTGTGTTCCGGCATATCTACTCTGTAATCGACATGCTTATTTTTATCTAAATGCCAACTTGCCCGCATTGGCGTAAGAGACTCCCGAGAGTATCTCGGCGCAAAGTGTATCCTCGTAACTGGATATTTTCTTTTGCAAGTATCTACGGTCGCGCTACTATATCTTCAACAACGTTATCGATGCTCCGCTCGTTCGAGCGTGTCGTAATTTAATCGCGCGTCCAATTCTTTTCGATGTGAACCGATATAGACGTCATAATCCGCATTCGCGACGGTCCGCTCGCTCGTTCTCGCGAGAGATCATCTATCGATATAAATTGAAAACACGCCGCCACCGGTATCCACGGTAACGTGCAATTAACGAGCAATGTATCACGTTGCGCGGAAAGTCCAGGCTATTTATTTTATCCAGTGGTCGTCCTCGTCGTCGTCGTCGTCGTCGACGTCGTTGTCTAGCGTATAGGCAAGTCGGCGTAATATATTGTTCGCCGGTACGCTACTATATTTAGGTGCACCGTATGCTAACGCCAGCCACTGGAACGCTACCCCCTGCTGCTACAGCCCGTAAGATTGCTGCTTTCATTGGACTACCATGTAACGCCCGTCAGGACTAAAATTACGTAAAACAACCAAGTCCCAGCAAAAGCGGTGAGTCTACCTTCCTAATCTAGACATGACGTCAGATATATATAACAATATAGAATGAATGAAATCATGGGTTGAATCCACTTTACTTTCTTGCACAATCATCGCTTTTTTCTCAATTACAATATACAAACATGCAATTTTCTCCGAGTTGCGAGTTCTGTAAGATATTATATGTTACGTTAAATCATTTAATGATTACTTATTAAATGAAATAATTAAAAAAAAAAAACTATTTTTATTCTTTTTAGTCATTTTGCACATTTTTTGTAAAACTCTTAGAAATTATAAAAAAGGTTCCCAAAGTATTTATAATCACGTAGAATGAAAAAACGTAAAAATTAAAATTTTTTAAAACAGATATAATGAAGAAAAAAATTATACAGCTATAGAGAAAGTAATACAATAACCGGATGTGAGGCCATCAAAAGAGTTAACAGAGCAAGTCGATGTGCGGGAGTGAGACAATGAACGAGTCTTTAATTTAAAGTCCAATTCACCCTCCGTTTCCATTCGCCTACCGTTACTATACTATTATAACGATTGCTCGCTATACCGCTTACCGCTAATTCTCTTTTAATACGCCGTAAACTATAACGGACATACAAGGCATTTTATCTGTGTACGTACATGCACGCTTGAGCTATTACATGGTCAATTTAATCATTTGGTATAAATTTAAAATAATTACTTGGACTTTTTCACTTTGACATAATAGAAAGTGGTAATTAACGTCTTGTTTTCTTTTATCGCTCGCTACATAAAATGTGCATTTAGCTTTCCACAGTTTTCCTTTTATATAATATATGTAGTATGTGCCACGTTTTTATAAACAAATTACAAACATATATTTATAAGGAATAGAATATAATTCACAAGTATAGAATATATAATATAACTCGTATCTTAAGAACAATACGTGTGCTTTAACAATAGGCCAAAATAAACGAGCAAAAGGATATTAGATGTAAATGATCTTCATATTTGTATTGATTAAGAAGCGAAACGTTTTGACTTTACAAAATGTTCAGTTGCAATGCGAAATTAACAATAATTTAAAAATCAAACACATATAATGATATGCGTGTGTATGTCAAAGTACTGTCCATAATTAATTCCTCGTTTTCTATTCAAGAAATAATTAAGCCCATGGTAAAATACTTGTTTCTCAGTGTACGCATATTTAACAGTAAATTTGTCAAGTTATTCTTTCCTACACGATTAAATTATAATATATGACTTACATATAATTGCGATAGTATCTTTAATCGGATTAATGCGCATAGAGATCTTTCCTGTTTAACGTCTTCTGAATCAATAGTCGAGCGGACAGGCACACGTGTAGTTAGTATTATTTATGTGTTTTGATGGTATCAGTAATAGATATCTAGTTTGTTTTCTTTTTTTTTTCTCAGTAAGTTTGTCAAGAATACACAGATAACAGTTATCTAGCAATTCTGTATCGTTATTTAAAGTCAACCCACTTTCCTGTCGTTTTATAAGAATCATTTCTGAAATGATTCTCATATAATAATTTGATATCAAGTATTTTGCAATTCTCCCAAACGAAAGAGCGGTCGATTTCTATTATATGATTGTTGATCGCAGTATGTTTTTGCGGATCGTAATTTAAATACGATCTATGTTCTCTTGTTTTTAATTTCCTTTTAGTTTGCGCTACATACGACGCAGTTATTGCAGTTTATTTTGTAAATAACATCATTGCTATGCGACGGCTTATTCTTGTTCTTATGTCCCTTGACAAATCCACTGAGTTTGTACAAACACTTGTAACTCGCAATATGTCGGGATTTTTTTTTTTATAGAAGAAGCAACTTTTTCTGAAACGTTTTTTATATATAAAATTGGTCTGAATTTCTGTCCTTCTTTGTTTGTGTCGTCATATTTGGAGTATTTATGGTGATATTTAATTTTGTGTTTATTAGTTTCTTAATTCTGAAGTGTATTTTGTTGAAGATGAGAAAAAGGATAACTGGAAAGGATTCATGTATTGTTTATTAATTTAACGAATTATTTTACTTAACCTTATTAACATTATTTCAATTATGTATTTATTCGATTAAATGAAATTATTTTTTAAAAGCGTCAGATTTTTATATATGCGGTAGTACTCGTTGGACATTTATAAATAATAATTGCATTTTAATTGATTGAAATATGTATGGGCAAACAGAGATTAAAATGACGGCTATAACTATTCATTAACTGTTGGATATCGGGTAAATCAACAATATCGAAAAATGAGTTTCGATTGAGCGCTTCAACAATGCGCGAACTTTCCTCGTTATTTCGCGGAAGCCGCGCGGTAGTTCGACGGGCGTTCAAAATAACGTACCGCGAATGAGATATTAATGCATTTCGTAAGGTCAGTATCCGCCGTCGTTAATTCCCCGCGGCGAAGGAAGCATATCGTAAACAAAAGTACGACGATTACACGCGGCTCGCGGTCGATAGTTCCCGGCCGCGTGTTAATCATCGCGTTCGCCACGTGAGCGTACGTATAAACCACCCGGTAGCTGCTCGAAATGATGTATGCGCGAACGTTACTAGCTATTTACTCGGAATTGTATGCATATGTAACTTAACTCAATACCGCCGCCGGACTCCATTACCGTTTCGACTGCGGCGGCGACTGCGGGGTCATACATCGTTGACCCGGCCAGTTTGCGCGCATATTTACCGTAGCCCGTGAGGTTTGCGGACAATGTTTGCCTCTAGGAGCGCGCGCTTGCCTCTTCGATATCGCCGCAGCCTGAACATGCTTGAATCTGATAAATCGAACGTCACAAGTATCGATACCAAATATCGTTACCCTGCATGCAGCGCCAATCGCCGATACCGGCCTGTCATAATCAGCGGAGGGACCGCCCGCGAAAATAGAGAGCAAATAATTACAATGCTACCTATCCGAAGCAGACAAGTAATCAATGTCTGTTAAAAGGGTATAAATGATGTGTGTTGTGTTAAACAAGGGACATGTAAACGATGTTATTTTATATTACAAATTGATTAATATTCAATGCTTTTAGACAAAGACTGACGTTTCTAACCAATAATAGTCTACATTTATTTGAGATCGAATAATCACGCTAAACGAATAAATTTTATTCGACGATATATTAATAATTTTGTAAAGTGTATCTCAAATTATGCTCAATTAATCGATAGTTTCGTCGAAAATTATTTTAGCTAAAACGTTACGTTCAAAACAGACTTGATTTATTTAACATGTTATGCTGTGCTTCCAATGGATAAATTAGAATTGACTTGGATTGTCTGTCCGCACTAACGTGTCCGATGAATGTGTTTAATATTCGAATAAATAAATAAATATTGAGCATGAATACGAGTATGAAAGAATACAAGTTTTTTTTGTATTCATAGGAAACGAATAAATATTTTTTTATTTGATTTGAATAATTACATTTGTGAATATGATTATGAATATTTTTGATTTCACATTCTGCATTGTTTTCATGCTAAAATCTGTTGTACTAGATTTACTTTTCTGTTTAAAATTTGAATTTGGATATAGGATCACGAAGATGTTTACCCTATTCGTAACAAGGTTGCCAGAGACTATCTATCAGATTCTGATATAAGCATACTTATAGAACGTATTTTCTTATGGTCTTGACTTACTTGTAAGCAAGCGTAATCGCTTAGTTGCTGATATAATACGTAAAATATTCTGCCTTCGGGCTTGGTTAAAGTTTGTTAAAAATGATTCTACTAAGAAGAAAATAAATGCTATTACCACTTTATCGGATAATTAATTAAATAATATTATTTCTTGGCACGCTGATTGCATTATGACAAAAATATTGTAGTAACATGGCACTGAATATTTAATAATACATATTAAATACTGTGATTGCTTATTGGACCTTTCTTTTTCAATTGATATTCTGTATGAATTAATATGAAATTTATGAAATAATTTTCATAAATTTCATATTTATAAAATAATCATAAAATATTCATATATAAGAATGGATATTTTTGAAGACCTAAAATTTTGAATAGCATACAAATGAATATTTTTTTAATGCAAAAATTGTAAATGAATAAAATTTATAAACCAATCACAAATTTTATGTATTCATCGGACACACTAGTCCGCACAGAATCATCTATTTCGCTGTTTGTACTCTCGCATAGTCGGATCGAGATCTTATAATGCGCGATCGGAAATTCAACGGGAGCCGGGAAATGGCAGCATGGACCGGCGAGTTATGAATTTTTACGACAGGCTAGGGAAGCGATTTTCAATCTCCAGCGCGTTTATCGATTTGCGCTGTGCGGGAACGATACGGGCTGCCGGCGTACTGCAGAGCGTAATAAAATCGCAGGACTTCCCATCGCGCCGTCGGTTCCCCGGCCGACGCGCTAATTATGGGAATGCGCCGCGGCACGTATCCCTAATTACGCGAGAATTCGTGTCGTCCGTGTCGTGTAATACGTGTCCGCCGACAATGCCAGCCGCGGGGATAATGAACTTAAATTTGTCGTTAAACATCACCTCCACACACGCGCTATTAGCCGATGGAATTTCCACGGAAAGTGGCGACAGGCACGCAAATGCGCAGTGACGCGTTCACCGTGAGCGTAACAAACATTTCCTCGTTGTATTTCGCGTAGATCGATAGTCCAGAAAAATACAATTTTTTGTTTTTTACTCACTCACGTACGCGTCTGTGTCTTTATCTCTCTGTTTGTAAAAAAAAAAAAAAAAGAATACATTGTATTATAGAGATCTCATACGCGTTTACTGATATTTCCGGATTAATGAATCACAATGCATTGTAAAATGTCTGCTTTATCGAATAAATTTCGTCGAGCGAATTGATATATTAGCCAAAACAAATATTACGTACATAAAACAGGTTATAGCAATTGTTAATCTTTCGTTGTTTTATTCGTTATTCTCCGCGTGCGTGTGGGATACATGTCACGAATAACTGCGCGGGCGTCCGTGTAATTAACGAGCGCTCGATTACGCAAGTTACGGGGCGCGGAGACGTACGGCGAGATTGAAAACTCGTTCGTACAGCACGCGTGTAAACTCATCCTCCCCCCACGCGCAATCACGTCTGATTAGTGCAATCAGCTGCGGATTTTGCGTAACAACGGGGCTCGATATCGCGCGATACACGTCAGCACGTAATAATGACGATCGGGCGAACACAAATATGTTTTTAATTAAATAGCGCGTTTGCATTATCCGTTTGGAATAATGATTAGCCGACTCTCTCTCTCTCTCTCGAAGGGATCGGGGCGACGCGGGGGGAACGCGGTTCGAACGAGTAATCGCGTCGAATGAAATTCACAAATGCAATGCCGCACGTATTGCGCCATGTATCATAACCGTCGCATTGCGTTTTCCTGCAATCAAATGCCACGATGCGAAATTAATGGACGAAGCAACAACGTAAAGCTCTAGCTGGTTACATCGAGGAGCTAACCGAACGAGATCGAGTTGTATGATTGCGGGATAAATTGATGAGCGGAGATGCGAAGATAGGAAGATAGGACGTAGTGAATAGCCGTCGCTGTTACAAAGAAGAAGCGAGATATAAAAACGTGTAATCACACACAATGCAATTTTTGCAATGTGCATTTGCATCGTCCCCCTTTTTTTTTTCCAAGTTATCAGTCGCAATAGAAAGAAAATACAGAGAACAAAACACGTAACTCGAATTTTTCATCGTTAAAATCCGGCCGGAAATAGACGCCGCCGTGACTTCCCGTTGCACAATGGGAAAGCGAAGTATTTCGTTAACGAGAAACGCGCGGGATATCATCGCCACAGAGAGAAGCGGGATCCGATCGTACGGAAAGCAATACCGTGTGTCCGCTTTGGGAGCGACCACCGAAGTGGACGAGGGGGGAGGGGGCAGAGGGTGGTGGAGATGGGGCCCGAGGTTGTTTCGCGAGAGTCACCGGTTGTAATCGTTGTTATCAAGTGGAGGTTAGCGGGTGGGCTCGCGTCCGTTGTTTGCATTCGACGAGGTTTGGAAGGAAACACGGGATGAGAGAGATCGCGAGGGTTGAAGTAGGCGAGAAAACGAAGGGAGAGAGAGAAAGAGAGAAAGAGAGAGGAAGCAGAGGGCTCGTGTTCGTGATAGGCGGAGCCGAGTGGCGGTCGATATGAAACACCCCTCAATGAAACAAGCTCCATCCTTGCCCTCTTCTCGCTCCTTTCTCTCTCGCACTCTCTCCGTCTCTTCTTCATTCCGTCATCCCCTCGCCCACCCGTCGCTCCTCGCTCCCCTAACCACTCCCGCCTACACTCATTCACCCTCGAACGCTTCCACCTTCTCTCTACCCTGCACTTATCCGCCCTGAAGCTTATACAACGTGATCCGTCATAACGGCGCACCGCGAGACTTTTAACCTCCTCCGTATCTCTTTTTGCACCTGGTGAGGAAAATTTCGTTTCAGCGGCAACGAGGTGCGTACAGAGATACGCGTATATCACGACAGTTTTTTTTGAGCTGGGTAACGAGTTTACGAATTTATTCGTCACAGATTACAATAGCAATTTGCGAAAGCCCACGGCTAACGCAGATAAACAAATTAGGCGGAACGGTGGGATATATGGCTGGAATTTCCTCCATTTCAAGAAGCGAGACAGTTTGAAGCGAGAGTACGATGTTACTTAATGTACGTATAACATCTAGTACCTTTGTAACAGCGCTCTTTTCGCGTTTCTACAAAGAGGAGAGGAAAGTTTGGTAGCGTAAAATCATTGAATCTCCACCATGGTTACGCACCACGAAACATTTTCAACGGGATTAAACAACGTATCGACGTGTAATGCGAATGCAGGATTACAGGGTAGAATTGGCGTGAAGTTGACGGCACGTTGGGCAACGTGTAATTTGAATTGACTATTAATCGTCCGCGTAAACATTGGCTCGCGCTGATTTACATCGCGCATTCAGCGCTAAATGTTTGTCTAAAGCCAGCTTCGAACGACATGCATCCGCTCGTTCAATATTCCAAAATTCTGTATTTACGCGATGAATTTTAGGAATATTCAATATTGCCATGTGAAATCACGTGGTTTAGCTTCAAATGCACGTATGTGCATACGAACGCCGTCACTTTTTTCCCTTTCTTTGTTTTATATATTTTCAAAGCAATTGCGATCGGAAATCTCACGAGTGTTGCGGCATATTTCTCATTATTCAACCCTCTGAAAATGTTGTCGGAGAAGGAAAGCAAATTTAAACGCTAAATATTAATTTCGAATTCAAATACTATTGCGATAAGAAACCTTCAGCGTTTTTTACATTTTTCATGTACACAATGACGATACTTAAATGATTTAAATACAATAATGTTCAGAAATCTATTTTCCTCTGCTCGTCTGATTTTTCATATAATTTTATATTCGTGGAATATCATACGACGTAAAGCTATAATTTTTAATTTTTAAGAAGCAATTTTCAATACACTGAAGAAAAGAAAATTATTGGAACAATTTATTTCTGGACTTTTCTTCACCATGAAAGACTTCAAACAATGCAACTTGATTATTGATTTTTAAATACGTTACATGATTTATATTTAACCTTGAATAAGACTTGTTACTTATTTATATTTTTTTTAATTTAACGAATTTTAATTTTTCTTTCAAACAATGATATTCATTGTGAACTAATATAAGACTGAGGATGACTAATTGTAAGTATAGTCGAAACGTTCCACTAAATAAATTATTAATTTTGTAACATTAAAATCATTAAATATACGCGTTAACATTTCTTTCATGTATGTTTGTCTTTACTACAATCGAGCTGAGAAAATTAACATTTATCAATCCTTTAAAAAAAATATTAGTATGTAAATGTTATTTCTGATGTTTTCTTCGAGATTTATGAGTTATAAAAAACAATGGATTGGGAATGAAATTTATATTTCTGCGAAATTTAGTGTATAATTATAGTGAAATATAACTCATTCTTCTTATTAATTCATTTATTTGTCAGAAATAATATTTTTATTTCGCCGTATTTAAATAGAGATTTATCTCAATGAAGTAAATTTGTAATTCACAAATCAATTCTTAAGTATTCTTTTCTCAGAGTACAACTTTAGAAAATTTCTTTTAAATAATAATTTCCAACATTGTCGTACGTGGACCATTATTGCTTGCAATTCTTTATTCTTAAAGTCGAGAGTCTGGCGATTCTCGAGAAATTCTGCAACAGTTTCTGATGCACACAATAAACATGAGGCAATCTAACGTCGTTCGCGAATAGTCCCGTAATGTTTCGCGGACGATAGTCCCGGCGAGGATTCTGATTTCTCCGTAAATCCTGCTCCGGATTCGGCGTACCCGGTGGTACCGGCGAGCGAAAACCGACGCTGTCAACGAATCGATATCCGGATGGGCGTGGCCTTGTCGATCCTCTCGCGGACGGAATAGAGCGCGCGGAATATCCCGATGTGCTCTCGCAGATGCTCGCGCCGCGGAAGATTTAGCGGCTCGATTTAGTGGTGTTCGATATTCCTCCCCGTTCGACGTCGTATCCGACGTCGACGACTATAATTAAAGATAGTCCGGATTTCGTTGCAGATTCCGCATGATGGATAACGTGTAACGGAAGACTTTGACAAAGTATGCGACTTCTCTCTTTTTATACGGCGTGCCGTTTCGTCAATCCTGTATCGGCTCTTAGCGAACCACCAAATATATTGCAATTAAATATTTTTGTACGAACGTAAATATCTTCGTGATAAAATGTTAAGTGAAAATTCAGTAATGCCGATTAAAAATAAAATTTATAATAATCTACAATAAGTTGATTTGTTAACGAAAGAATTAAATCAGAAATGTAACGAAATAATGCCAGTACGAATCGACATGCTGAATGTTCGTGTGTATATAATAATTTTATTATTACATCTCCAACTCATGCGAACTGCCGAATATTTTGTCGGTCTTTAAAACACAATCCATTATATGAAGCCGAAATCTGCGACGTAACACATTAAATTGATGAATAATTTAATAGTTTATGCTAACAACCATCTATAAGATTCCCCACTCTTTTCCCAATCCCAGAAAAAACTATAAAGAATTTATTGTAAAAAATAACATCTCAGCTAGGATTCGAACCTTATTTTTCACAATAAATTCTTTACAGTTTTTTCTGGGATTGGGAAAAGAATGGGGGGTCTTATAGATACTTATTAGCATAAACATTTAAATTGCTCGTTAATTTAATGTGTTACATCGCAGATTTCAGCTTCATATAATGAATTGTGTTTCAAAGACCGATAAATTATTTGGCAGTTCGTAGGAGTTGAAGATTGTAATAATAAAATCATTATTATTATATACACTCGAACATCCAGCGTCGGCTCGTATTGGCATTATTTCATTATATTTCTGATTAAATTCTTCCAAACTTAATTCCTTTCAATTTATTTTAATGAAAGAATGTTGCATAATAAGATTTTATTATTTAACGAAGAAACTTAACTTGTAACACCATGCTTTTATTGAGAAATAAAATTCCAACAATCTGTCGATGAAAGGAAACGGAGCAAATCCAGGACACCTTGTATAATCATTCTCGTGACGTGCCAAAGTAAACTGTTATCTGCGGCGGAATATTTCATTACGCCTTAGCGCACACGAACGAAAGTGTATTAACGACAGAGTTCAGACCTTCCCTTCGCCGCGCCCTCCCGCCCGGCACGTTGCATATAAAACGCCTTAATGGCAGTACGATAAGGACATGATTTATCGTCGCTATAACTCCCGAGTGTCGCCGGGGTGTAGGGCATGTCAGCCGGCTACTTGCTCTCAACGAGCACGATTAACGTATTTATTCACCTTCCGCTTTCCGCGCTAAACGCGAGGCTACGCCACGTTCGAGGCGAAGTATGGATGCTTAGCTTCGACATCGATACCGAAAGAAGGTACGGACATTGTACTCGGTGCCGAAGAGAAAGCAACCGTAGCTTAAAATATCGCTGTTTGTCGCAAGATTAGTATTTATGATCGGAGAACATAAAATGACTGCACGAAGGTAAATTTATGTATAGAGCGCTTGTATTCGTCGTATTGTAAATTTATTTATGAATTCCTTGATCACTCTAAAGCCAACTTTATCTCTGAAAACGTATAGAGATAATCATCATTTTCGAGTTATAAAAGGATATCTAATTTTAAGCAATTGAAGAAGCTTTAGTTCTATAAAACTGGCTGATAAAACTTTGTTCTTAATTAAATTCAAACAGATTGTACTTCCATAGGATTTTAATTTCAAAGCTTAATCACCATGATATTTTACGTCAAAAGTTAAAGACACACGATGAATTATGATCTCCCATTAAATTTTCGTTGAGGAAAAATCCAAATAACTTCAATAATTCCTTATTAAGTTAATCGCATCAAGGAGTTTTTTATTATTAAAATACGAACGTATTTAGAACGCATTAAATTCTGTAAAATGAGTATTTTTCCATTTCTCGCTAGAAAAGAAATCTTTAGACGATCTGGTGCAAACAAGTATACAGCAAATATATTGAACAATATACTGAATGAAAAATACCCGGAAATATTCAATGTTATTACGGTTGAAACGGCAGATGGCTAAATTATAGGACGTTTCGTTTAAGAAGAAAAGTCGACGCGTGAATACTCCGATATTCCGGTATTATATCGACAATACTCGCTCGACCCCAGGCGCATTAACGAATGTAAATCAATTAATCCTCCAAGCAGGGTCCCCAGCTATCGGGGCGAGCTAATCCGCCTAGCGAGAGGCAGAAGGGGAGTCAGCCTGAACAGGAGAAAGAGTAGGAAGAAAAGAATGGAAAGTCTTTAATAAGACAGTGTCATATTCTGTGTAAAATCGTTTGTTATAACATAGTGCAACTCGCTAAAAAATTTAAAGTTTAGTTTTTGCCTTTGAAAAATACGTATTCTCTGTTATCGAAGCGTAAATAACATACAAGTATTTTTCTCTCTGTTTCTTACATCTATTATAATATAATATAAAATAATGTTAAAGTGCTAACTTGTTTGATATGTTTTTATGTTTCGGTAAACAGCAGAAAACAATAATTCAGACTATCGATTTTTATTTTTTTCCCTGTTGAACACGATCACAATACAAATTAATGATTTAAAAATACATATTCCCCCCCCCCAAAAAAAAACTAAAAAATGTATGTTGTTGATATTTCAGCCTTTATACATGTCATATCATCAGTTTTAGCTTGCTTTTCGAACTCTTTTTTTCTATTTTTCTCTCTTCAAACAAAACTTTTACAATTATTTTTTAACGTAGTTTTTACAGTTTTCACCAGAACAGTCAATTTTACTGAAGCAATTAGAATTAAGAATATTATTTCGTTATTAAAGCATCTTTAGGAAGAGACATTGAAGAAGAAGTAAAGGGACAAAGACGATGGCAGCAAGTAAACGTAAGGTATGTACAGGGCTCTCCCTGTGCGAGAGAGTAGCCGGTCGTATCAATAATAAAGGATTCCGGTGGAAGAAGGGAGGAAAAGAGAAAACGAGAAAGGAAGAAAGAGAGAGAGAGAGAGAGAGAGAGAGAGAGAGAGAGAAGGAAAAAGAGAGGAGGCAAGGGGATTCTTCGGGGCTCATGTTTATATGCGGGTTTATTTCTTTCACGGTCTGGTCCTCATTCACCGTTCGCATTATCTCACTCTCTCGCTCGCATATTCCGCCTCTTAGACCCGTCCCCGTCCTTCCCGCTCCACTCTTCCCGCACCCTCGATGGCCATTAAAATTCTGAGCGCCACACTGCTGAAAAATTACAGGGCCTCCCCCCTTCATCCGCGTCCTCGTCGTGCTCCTCGAGAAAATCCTTCTCGCTCACGCCAATTGAGTACGAACGCGTTGCGTTCTCTCTTCCTCTTCAACTCGCCATATCGCCTCTCTATCTCCTCTGGTTTGTCTGGGTCTCTCCGCTCTCCGTCCTCGTCGCACTGCTGCATCCACCATTCGACTCCTCTTCAGGGTTTACTCTTTGCAGGGTTACTCGGTTTCCTGTTCCCTCTTGTAACTTGCGTCTGTCCCGGTTTCTCGTACGTCTCGTATTAGTACTGTGCTCCAAGAGTCTTCTCTATCCTTACCTTCCATCTCTCATTCTCCCTATCGCTTTCGTTCTCTCTTTCTTATAACCTGTTTTCTTCCTTGTCTCTCACCTCTCTCATCTGTCTCTTGCTATTTTCCGCTGATAGTCTCGTCGATCCTTTTTCTTTCACTCTCTTTACATCTCGCTTTCTCCTTGTCCTACATCTCTTCCCTGTCTCGTACTAACTTGTACAATCTGCTTCAGTCTCTACGCCCTTCTCTCTCGCTCTCTTTTTCTCTCCTTGTTTTTCAATCTGTCTCTTGCTAGTTCCTACTAGGAGTCTCATCTATTCTTGCTTCTCTCTTTCTCTTTCCCTCTCTCGCACTCATTCTCTGTTGTTAGTTTCTGTCCTTTTCTTCTGCTGTTCATCTAACTCCAGCTAGGTCGTCCTCGCTCTCATTTCCTCTTGTAACTCGTTTGCCTCTTTGTCTTTCATTTTTATCCGTCTCTTTCTAGTCTTTCTCTTCTCCTCTCTCGCTCTCTTACTTCCTCTTGCAGATCGTACTTCCTCTCATCTTTAATATGACTCTTGCTAGAGGGAATCTCTATCTCTGTTTCTCCTTCATTCTCACTTCATCTTACACTTTGGTTCTTTCTTTGTCTATCACGTGTCATCTATTTCTTGCTGGCTCTTGCAGGAATCTTTATGCTTGTTCTTCACTCACTCTCTCTCTTTCTTACGCTCGACTGAGTCTTCTTTTCTCGCTCTTTCTATCCATGTTTCTCTCTGTGTATGTATCTAGCATCAGGAGGGTTTCTGCTTTATGTTCCCACTCACCCCTCCCCCATACCGTCGGCGTGTCTCCCGACTCTTGCTGACTTTACCTACCTAAAGGACAGCTCTGTGAAATATCTATCTGAAGGAGCGTCGAGATTCGATGTTTGAAGAGGCAACCTTGTATTCCGAATAAATGCGTGCGAGCGACCGGGTGGAGGGAAGAGAGCCATTCCTTGCCCCTCGCCACCAAAAGGAGCAATAAATTCCCCAGCCGCATCGCGCGTACATAATACGTTACGATGTACAAGATTTCAGCCGATGCGTCTGTATATTCGCCGAACGCGGCAACGAAGATCGATGAGAAAGCGATGCTGCCTGCATTGGTGAAGGAGCGTGTCGTCGCGCAATCGGGGCACCCAGAATGGTACTTTAAAACATCGCTCTCTCCGTTGTGAAGCGAAGGTAAAGTAAGCACGTTTCCTTTAATCCCTTTGGAACTGAGTTGTTATTTATTGAGAGAAGAATCGGATTTTTCGGTGAGACGTTTCTGCGAGTTTTTCAACGCGCTTCGGGAACCTCTTAAGGATTTTTCAAGAAAAAAGTTATCAAGAATAAAGCCAGCTATAGATACCACTTAATTATACAATGCAAACATATTGTTATTTTGTTTTCTTCATTATTTCTTCTGACATAAAATATTTATTTCAAATAAATTCTCTGAAATTACACGAATTCATCTCAATCGCGGATTCCCGTGTGTATGTATTAACAGAAAGGAACACAAACCGCATTCGTGTTTCTTCAAGTTTGGTATCTTCTGGCAATGCACGTTAGAATGGTTTCTCGTCTTTTCTCGCCGCTGCCGTCACGAAGATAGAATCATCGCTCAGAAATATCGAATTGCGTGGGAATGTTATCGGGACTATTATCCATATCACCGCGATCACGTTTAACTCTTTGAGGATGAAACAAAGTAGCAATATTGTTCATTCGATACGGCGAGGCGGACGATCAAAAGAGGCGCCAACCGAAAACTAGTGACGAACGAATCGCATTACCCGGCTCTCTCGCATTGTGCATCCGCGGGATAACGCATGTATCACGGCCCGGCCGCGTCCATGCCATCTCTCCTTGCTCTCACGGGACACATCGGCCCTTTCTCTCTCTCTCTCTCTCTCTCTCTCTCTCTCTCTCGCGTGCATCATACACCCCGCTCTTTCCTCCTGGTCCAGCCGACTCCATCCCGCTCACCCGCTCTCGCGCTGGAGTCCTGTCTCGCCGCTGGAAATCTGCTCCCCGTCGACCCCCCTTAACTCGACCGCGCATCGACGCAAGCTCCGCGGCTCGCAGCCAATCAATATTAATGACATATCAATTCATAGGAACAATGTAGCCAATTACGGGCGGCCATATTACCGCGGCTGTCTCATTCACTCTCTCCCTCTGCCTCCCCCTCTCCTCTGTCGCCCATCTCTCTCGCCTCCGTTTTTCCCTTCTTTGTTTCGTTAACTCACCTGGTCGGGACAGGTGAATGCGGTCTGTTATTTGACGGTAATAATTATTGTCAGGATCTTTCTCGAACGTTGCGAGCCGGCACCGACGACTACGAGGGGGAGAAACGTGTAGAAGAGTCGAGAGCGAGGGTAGTTGATAGTACTTATAAGTGCATACGCGATATTGAGAATTAATTAAGTGTAATTTGTAACTGAACGTTTCACTTCGCCTCTCATAAGTCATTCCTCTCTAACTTCGTTGTGTCTACATAAAAAAACATAAAAGATACAACAAAAAAAACGTTCGTAAAGGATAATCGATATTGATGTACATAGTAATATAATTACTACGAGATTAATATAAGGATTATTGTAATAATATATTATATAATAGAAATTTAATTAAATTTATGATATATAGAATTTCATGACAGGTTGATTTTACATCAGAATTACATACAGATATATATTACATTTCAAAATAATGTTCCAATGTGATGAATCCGCATGCATTATATTATACGGATAGTATTCTGATTTTAGAGTAATAAGGTATCCCCCCCAGAGAGAGAGAGAGAGAGAGAGAGAGAATCAAAATTCACATTGTTCGAAAAATCTTCTAATTCCTCTAATAGCAAATTGAGCGAATTGAGCAGAGACATCTCGTCTTCACTTCGTCTCACGAACAATCAAGTGAGTTGCGACTAAGTTACTCGTGATTGCAATTGCAAGGAGAGCGATTTGAGTTGACTGGCGTTCGTCGGAAAACTCCGGCAACAGTTTCTAACTTGAAAGCGCTTCGCGTTTCACCACCATAGACATCCGCGGAAGAAACGTGCAAAGAGACTCGCCCACCTGGCCGGCCCGCCCGATTCGGTCGCGCGAAGATTAACATTTACGCGAACACGACAATCGGTACGTTTCGTAGGCCGGTATGGCACGCAACGTAATTCTGTATACTGCGATGTATTCGAACAGAGAATAGCACGTCGGAGTTTCTAATTAACGCCCGTCGCAATTAACAGCGCTACGGCTAATGACCGAATTGCTGTTTGCGTCCCAATCGCTGACAGAGTAATTTTGATTAATTATAGGCGCGGTAATGCCGACCGTGACCGTAGCGGAACATCGGTTTTGCGTTCGAAACAATACGCGTGCTTAGCGCGACGCGCGACGGTACGCTTGCTTGCTCGACTTCGTGACGTCGACGAGTGAGCATATATGTGTCAAACGGAAATGTACAGAAACGAATAGAGAATATGCATGATGGACGTCAATATGTATTTCGCAAATATGTATATAAAATGTACGTCAATGCATTTATACATACGCATCCAAATCATTTTGTTACACTGAGAGAAAAAATTTTTTTCAATGAAAAAAATACATTTTCTTAAAAGCACATATTTTGATGTAAGCATCTGTTTGTTCTGTTTAAGTAAAAATATTTACTTTTCAATAAATATATAGACATATTACATTAAGTATATAACTTTGCATTTTTATATTTTTTGCATTTAAATAATGATTTTACAAAGAAGCTAATAATATTATTAAACTTAATTAAATTGTTTTCTTAGATTAAAAAATCTGATTATCTTGAATATAAAAATAATCTAACAGTAAATATAGTATGTATTTTCTAGAACTGCAAGAAAAAATTACTTGATTAAAAATTATTTCTTCATTTTATTTACATAAATATTTTAATTAAGAATATTTTAACTTGACTGCAAGTAAATAAGCTATTAGGACCTACCGAGTAAATAATTTTTTTGTGTTAAGGAGTTTGTTCACCTTTTTCGAGGGGAGTGCGGTAAGGAAAGCGACTCGTCTATTTAGCATAGAAAAGAATGAGATAGAAAGAATCACTGCCAACCTAATATATTTAAAATTAAGTTTACAATAATATTATATTTTATCAAAAATACTTGATTTTTAGAGTATATAATAATTATTTTTTGGTATTAGAAGGCTCAACAATAACGGTGTGTATGATTGTGTAATATATAACTTGTAATTCAGAATATAAAATTATGATGAGATATAGCAACATCGCCATTTTTGAACAGTTGGTCGCACTGAATTTTGACGTTACATCATTTAAAGTTGCTGCTTGTCGAAAATT